>CM068733.1:3898589-4160815 GCA_035136125.1 Quercus rubra
TGTGGCTGATCCATATGTTTTCCAACCAGTGGTGTTGCTTCGATTTCCTGAGATGATAGTCTGGTCAATACCATCTCCAACCATCATCATATTCCATTTGTCACTTGGAATAGTCACGTATTCCCTATAGGTACCTTTCTTGATATAAATCACAAAACGTTCTGAGCTTTTAGATGGCGCAACTTTTACAGCATCCATGATTGTCTTGTAATCACCAGACCCATTAGAAGCCACTGTAATGTTGACCGAAATCTCACTTGCTTGCATGGGTTTCCAGTCAAGTGAAGTAAACCAAGATTGAAAACCATCATCGATTGTCTCATTAGGTAATTGTTGCACGGAAGCCAACTGATTGCTAACCAATGTGGTTACTTTCTCTAAGCTTTTTACTATGCTTTCTTTCAAGATGATACTCATGTTAGTGCCAACAAGTTCATCATTGCATGTGGCAATACCTGTGATGGCCGCACTCAACCATGTTTGGAGATCAAACTTTAGATTACTGGTGCCTAAATCTGTAATTGTTATGGAACTTTACATGTTAGTATATCTTTTCTTGTAAAACCAAAAACAGAAACAAAAACTCATGTCAATGAAAATTTTCTAATTGAGCAGTGCCGTCATCTATTAATTAAAAGTGTAGTTTTGGTCATTTGCAGTTTGATTCATTTTAATAGCTTTATCATGGTTTCCAAATTATAAAAACAAAAAAACTCTCATTATTGAACAATTAAAAATTTTCTAACACTGAAAATATAGAATTAATAAAGATCAACTGTAAATAAAATAAACTACCAAGTAAAATCCATGGTGTACCCTTGTTAAAATAACATTATTCAAATAACGATTTATCATCTTATGTAATTGTAAGAAAATGGTGTGAACAATTCTAGAAAACAATGTCAGTTTTTTTTTTTTTTTTTTTTGACAGCACAAAATCAATTTTAAGGCTTGTGGTTTTGAGTTTATACATGTGGTGAGACATGAGAGGGACCATGATAAACATGAATGCTCCTTTATTTGTATGAACTCTCTATAAAAGAACGTTACGGTGGCCACCTGGATGACCCGTGAGGATCAGAGATTCAGAGGATATTATAGCCAAAGATTGCAGCGGAGACTATATAACAATTTTTGAGACACTATCAGCCATACAAAAATATACAAAGGATAGTATATATGCATGCTCCTTTAGTTTTCCTTTTACAAAGGATTTTTGTTCCAATGCTAATATTCATCGTTAACATGTCATGGTTTTATGCTGCAAGCTAATAATTATTGCCACATTAACATTAATTTCCTTTTGACATTATAGATTCCAATACTATTCTCCTTTTATTTTTTTGTCAACCTTCAAAAAAAAAAAAAATTGTTAGAACACAATTGTTACCAAATAGAAACAGTCCAAGTATATGTTGTCACATTAAGGCTTATAATCTAAATAAACACCAAAGTAAAAATAAATAATTATATAAAAAAAAAAGAAAAAAAAAAAAAGAGTAACTAATATACATGCTTACCATGTGGATTCTGAAATTTTGTAAGGGACCAATCTAGAACTTCTTGAGTTGAATCCAACAACTTAGCACAATCAGAGAGAATGTTGGAGAGCCGAAAATCTTTGACAAGATTTTGAAAATTTGATACGGTAGAGGTTGTATTTTGAAGAATGCTCATAGCTAAATTCAATGAATCTTTGAAGGTAGGAGAATCAACATCCAAGTTAAAACTATTATCATCAGAGCTCTTGCATGGGTTGGAAGAATAAAGGAATATAAGTAGGATGATGAACAACTTTAAGACAGAAGCCATTGAAGAAGGAGAATAGAAATAATGGAGGAAGAAAATTCTAACAAGGGGTAAGTAGAGAATGTAAGAAGAAAAGAGAAATTAGCCCATATATATAGAGGTACGTACATTAGAGGCTAAAATATCATGTAAATTTCATATCTTAGTTTTTATTTCTATCTAAGAGGTGGAATTCATTGTGTTATGTCAATGGTTCATCCTTTTGAGATTGATTACTAATTTTGTTTACCAATGAGATTATAAGGATGAGTTAAATATGGTTTTTTTAATATAATAATAGATTTGTATATAACCTATATATTAGTCATAGGATAAACCACTGACATAATAAATAGGTCAAATCCATACTAGTTCCTATGACCCTACGTGAATTAGCTTGAATGTGACAATTTCAGAAAAATATATATCTAATGCCAAGGCCACATAAAATCTTAGCTTTTCTAATTTTCATGATCGAATTAATCTTTTGAGGAGCAACCTATGATATCATGATTAATTTAGTACAGATATGTTGATTAACAAGTACTATTGAGTTGGTCAAACCACGCCAAGATAGATAAAATTGTTCACATATTAACTTGTTCCCTAGGTTTAATAAGTTAAGTAGGCATTCTCGTCAGATGTTTTATTTTTTTCTAATATTTATGAGGACATTCGTGTGTATACGAAGTGTCAGATACTTGGCTTACAAGATTGTTTCCATTTATAGTGTTAGGTACAAGCTTTTTATCATCTAACATGTCATGAAATTTATTTTTTCCTCTTGTATAAGAAATTTCACAATATTGTCACGTGCATGTTTTACAAGATGAACAAAATTTGTGTCTAGAGTAGTAATGCATTAGACACAGTGGAATTCGAAGACGTGTCTATAATTAGACAAGTGTCTGAATCTCAACGTATCCAATACACTAATACATTGGATACAAGCTTAACCCAAAATATTTTCTTTGAACTGTTTTTGTATAAGCATAAAATGTAAATCACTTTGAAGAGAGTGGCAATGAGGGACAACGTAGACTTTTACTGTTGGAGTGGAGAGGCTTGGGTTACAAGTTACAATCTCTAAACTTATTTCGTTAATTACAGGCCATGACACACTCCGAACAATGAGGCATTAAAATGTTAAACCTGTAAAAATGGTCTTATTATGGTCCTTATCTTCATTTTGAAGTATCACGCTACAAATTTGGACGTGGAAAAAATTATATGGATGTATTATTGTGTAAGTAATTTTCTTGGGAGAACGGAAAATGATTATATAATTTTTTTTTTTTTTTTAAACCCGGAACAAGATCGGGTTACCTACACCTGGACAAAAAAACTCTATGAAATTTCACTGTTTCCTAGAATTGGCTTTGGGCTTTTCTTGTGCATCTTAGATGGAGGACAAAGGGGCTCCCAAAAACACCCGTCACTCACAAATTGCAAATACCTATCTGTTAAGAATTAATTTGATTGAAGCTATATTGGAGTCATGGGGCTATGTCCTTATTTAAAAACACATACTGTAATTGTTATGGGTTAATATGGTGTTGGCAATTTTAATGTGCAAATTAAGTTTGAATTAGAATGAATCACATTAATTTTTTTAATTTCCCTCACTTTTTGCACATCATCATGCATTCTCATGTTGCGTATGGCATTGGCTTAAAAATCCTTTTTTTTTTTTTTATTGTTCAGTTTATTTTTACTACTGTTCATAGGTCTTGTTGCATTTTTTGATACTATTCATGGGTCCTAATGTACTATTTCAACTACTATTTCAACTACTTTTTAACTTTATTTATAGTACTTTTAGCAAAAAAAATTTCAATTTTAACTAAATAAACTATTTCTAAACAAACTCTAATGTACCAATTATATTATACTATACTATTAGTATTAATATATCTCCATTAGAAGGTATGTAAGTGTATTCTGTCAGTGGCTCATACTTCATACTCTAATTTTTATTTCTATTTTATTTTACTTCTTACTTCTTTCAATTTCTAGCGTACGATATTTAAGTTGAATGTAACTACTAAAAGAAATTTCTTTTGCATATGGGCTTAAATTTTCAAGAATTGTTTTTAGTGGAAATTGGAAAATCTTAGCTCAAAGAACATTATTACCTCATATTTCTTGAATAAAAAGGCTTTAATTTCTTTCTATTGACTGAGTTGGAGTTTGTGTAAGTCAGGTTGGATCGGATTTGTAATATTTTCAACTCAACCCGTCCTTTTTGAGTTGAGAAATCTCCAAACTAATCCAATTCATGTTATCTTTAAAAGCAACCCAACATGTGAGAATTGGGTTAGACCTAATAAAAATAATGGTAAAATATTATTTTCATCTCTAAACTTTTATAAAAATTCATTTTTCGTCCTGAAACTTTACAAAATGTTATATTTTTTGTCCTTTTGTCAATATCGGTTAATATATGTCAAATGTAACCTAACAGTGTGCTGACATTGCATATGAGTTAAACCAAACCATTTAACTTTAAAAAAGTATGGACACTTGGCATGCAATTATTGGCACATGTGAATTACATATTCCATTGAGACAAAAGTACCCCTCACTATCTCAGTGGAGTTTTACAGTAAAAATCAAATATCCAACAAGTATATAGCTCTAAACCCAGTTCTTAAAATAAATAAAACAAATTTCTTTTATGACGCCGATGTTACTAAAGCAATAGCAGAGAAATCCATGGCCATAATCTCCTTCAAGTTCAAGCATCCCTTTAGTTCTTTGTGCGTGTCAGTGTGTATTTGGCTTTTGCTTTTTATTTATTTCAGAAGTTGCGCAATTGTGGTGGATATGGTATTAGGGTAGAACTTTGTGATTTGGGTTTGTGAAATGATTATTGTTCTGTACTTCTATTGGTTATTTGGTTGATTTATTGACTATGTGCTTGACGAAATTCCTAAAAAAAAAAAAAAGAATTTTGCCTACCATAAGTAAAGTGGGAAGTGAGGCCAGGTAAGGCAGATCAATGAGTACGGGTTAGGGTTGGTTAGGCAATTGCCACTGCTACAGCGAAGTTCGGATGTATCTAGTTTCTATTTGCCTATTATTGGGAGTGAGGGGCATTTTTGTCTCCCCCAATATTTATTCCACGTGTGTGTGCCAATAATTGCATGCCAAGTGTCCATACTTTTTTAAATTAAATGGTTTAGTTTAACTCGTATGTCATGTCAGCACACCGTTAAGTCACGTAAGACATAAATTAATAGATATTGACAGGAGGATATAAACTAATGGATATTGACAGAACAACGAAGAGTATAACATTTTGCAAAGTTTAAGGATGAAAAACAAACTTTTAAAAGTTTAGAGACAAAAATGATATTTTACCCTAAAAATAATTAGGTTCTTATTCAACAATAATTCATGTCTTTTAATTAATTAATAATTACAACAATCGAGCCTAATATATTCCAATTTCTTCAAAACTAAGTCTAAAAAATACCAAAATAAATTAAAATATTTCACATTAAAGCTTAAACTAAATCCCAAAATCCAAAATAAATCAAACTAATAAACAAAAAAAAAAATTAAACTATTAATAATATTGATTGGGTTAGATTACTTGGTTTAAAAATCTTACTAATCCAAATCCAAGATATTGGGTTGGGCCAAACTAGTTAAGTTGTTGGGCTAAACCAACCCTTCACATTCTCTAGTTCTCTTTTACTACTATTTAGGATTCGTTTGGTATGTATATTTAAACAACAATTTTTTTCTTTTTAAAAATATATGTGAATAAAAAAATGTGTGAAAATACGTATAATATTTTTAAAAAATTGAAAACATATGTTCAAAATTGTGTACCAAATGAAACCTAATGACCAAGAGATTTTCTATTTTCAATCTTAAAAAAAAAAAAAAAAAAAAAAAATCTATTTTTTTTATTCATCCCAATCCTTGAACCATGTCACACGTGCCAAACGAGAATACTAGAAATAGTTCAAAGTCCCAAGCTTACGACTTTCTAGGCGCTTCTTTATTGTTCCTTCCAAAAAAATCCAAACCTTCTACACAGTCTCAGCAAGTGACGGAACTAAGCAAACCCAGAGCATTCTAGAAGTGCCCACATGGATATCTCTCTCTTATTACAAAACCCAAAACCCTCTTTGCATTATCACACAAACGCAAAAAGTTCAAGTCTTTGCAAATAGCAAACCCAAAAGAAAAAAAAAATGGCGACTTTAACACCAACCCATATCCACTTCTATCCTTCGTGTTCCCATAAGCCAAGCAAAAAAACTTGGTGCACCATAACCAGCTCAAGAAACTTGTTCTTGGGTCAGCAACCAAAAACAAAATGGAATAGTTGTAGTAGTAGTAGAAGGAGGAGGAGAAATGGGAACAACAACGTGGTGGTGTGTGAGAAAGTGGTTGGAATTGACTTGGGGACAACTAACAGTGCAGTGGCAGCCATGGAAGGTGGGAAGCCAACGATCGTGACTAATGCTGAGGGGCAGAGAACGACACCATCTGTGGTGGCGTATACTAAGAATGGTGATAAGCTTGTGGGGCAAATCGCTAAGAGACAAGCTGTGGTGAATCCTGAGAACACTTTCTTTTCTGTCAAAAGGTTTATTGGGAGGAAAATGTCTGAAGTGGATGAGGAGGCCAAGCAGGTTGGTAAATCTATCACTTTTTCTTGAAAGTTTTTACTGTAAAGTTAGTATTTTAACTTGACCATTTGTAAATTGGACGCAGAATTTGTAGATTAGAGACAGAATTTGTATTTGGATTAGTGTTCACTAGAGCTTATAATGTGAATTTTAATGATCTTTTAACTATTATTATGCTATATGGAGATAGGAACTTAGGATTGCTTGTTGGATACCATGACTTGTTCTGGTATTGTTTGATCAAAACCCAATTTTTAGATGAGACAATTACAGTAAACCCATATGTGATATGATCCGTTTTCACTTTATCTATCTGTAGTTTAAAACTGTACACTTTGTCCACATGAGGTTACTTCTGTAACATACCTCTTCCGTTTGCCGTTAGAAATACACATTTTTGGGCAAAAACAAATATAACAAGAATAAAAAAGTTAAGGTTTTTCATTACTCATGAACTTCAATGAGAACAAATTGGAGGAACAACATACCAATCAAATGGCTCAATGAAATTATTTTTAATAACAATATCAACAATTTCACAACAACTCAAAAATTTGAACCAAATTTTACAAGAACCCCTTTATCATACCAAAACTTAATTCACAATCCAACACAAGAAAACCCTCTGGAAAATTCACCCAAGCCCACCATTAACAAACCCCCAAAACCAAACCCAACATAAAACCCCTTCTCATTCTCAGATTGAAAGTAGCAGGAGAGAATCAAAGGGTTTCAAATGAGTTCCGGCAAAGGCGAGAGAAAGAACCATGGTCGTTAATGGTGGCGGTGAACGGAGCAATGACAAACGAATATTGCAGTAGTGCAAGTTCTAGCTTTGGCCATGGGTTCTTTCGCGTTGAGTTTGGCTCTGACTGTGACTTTGATCCGCCTCTCTCTCTCTCTGCTATCTTATTTTCTTTGCTGTGGGTGTGTCACAAACATTGAAGAGATCCTTAGCATACTTGTAGTGTGAGGGTATTTGGAGAGCCGAGAGTCCAGCCTCAATCTGGGGATAGTCCAAGTATCCCAGGTTGGCAGCATCAAAGAAATCAAACAAAGCTCGGATTTTGAGATCCCTCTCGTCCTTGGTCTCCTGCAATGCCATAAGCACATGATCCATGGAAATGGGTCCACCTTTCTTCTTCTTGCTCTTGCTGTTGGGGTTGGGGTTGGGGTTGGATTTGGGATTCAGATTAGCTATTCCTTAGTGCTGTTGCTGTTGGGGTTGGGGTTGAAATATATTAAAACCTATTATATTTATATGCACTAAGGAATAGTTAGAATAGTTATTTTTCAATTTAAAGAATAGTTATTCCAATGTAATAACTAATTCATGTAATAAAGACGCAACTAAATGACCGAATTGCTATTACACATGAATAACTATTCATTTACAGAAGCTATTACAGCATACCAAACGTACCCTTAATTATTAGTATGTTGGAGATGATTTGAATTTGGATCATCTGATGTTTTATATAATGAGAAACTATTCCTTAATGAAAAAGCTTTAATTGTTAATCTTTATAATATTTTAACTATTAGTTGACTAATGAGAGATGGGAATTTTGGATCAATTGTTTGATACTATGATAAACTATGCTTAAAAGTGTGAATTTAATCATTTAACCATTATTCCAATATTCCAATATAGGTGTCATACAGGGTTGTGCGGGACGAAAATGGCAATGTGAAGCTCGAGTGTCCGGCCATAGGCAAGCAATTTGCAGCTGAGGAGATTTCTGCACAGGTATTGAGGAAGCTTGTGGAGGATGCATCCAAGTTTCTGAATGATGGGGTGAGTAAAGCAGTGATCACAGTGCCGGCATACTTCAATGATTCGCAGAGGACAGCTACGAAAGATGCAGGTCGCATTGCAGGTTTAGACGTCCTGCGAATAATCAATGAACCTACTGCTGCTTCACTTGCTTATGGGTTTGAGAAGAAAAACAATGAGACCATTCTGGTTTTTGACCTTGGAGGTGGTACTTTTGATGTTTCAGGTATGCCAATTGCTTTGTTACTCTTATTGGATTTGTTTTGTTATTGGTAAGTTATATGCACACCTAGTTGAAAAATCTCAACCATAGCCCTTTTTATGAGAGGAGTAAGGCAGAGTTCATTGGCTTTTTTCCTTTTCTCCGGCTAATCCACCTCATATGTTTGTTTTTACTTATTTTATAGATAATTATCCTTGTGGATTGTAGTCAGGCTGTTCCATTTGCATATGCAAAGTAGAATCTTTTGGGTTATCCACTACGTATTAGTTCTGGTCATTGCCTCAAATTTCTGTTAATTGGAGGTTTACAAGTTCCAAGTCACTCATTCTATGTGTTATAATTCAGCGAATTTGACAAATATTAATGTTTGAAATTCCTCCCAGCTTGACCATCTGGGAGGTCAGGGTATGCAATGACACAAATGAGATGACTACATGCGTGAGTGATTCCTCCACATTTTGGTGTGCCTTTTATTCTTGTATTTATTCCTAGGTGTCTTAGGTATTAGATAATATGGATGCATTGTTGATAACTTACATGCTTGACCATAGGAATAATAACAGATTTCCTCTCGTTCAGTCTCTTTATTCATTTTTTCATTGGGGGATGATAAGATCTTTATCCAAACCAGAGGAATTCTTCAGGGAAGATTACAGAGAACTAGCAGCTTTGCTGCAAACTATTCCTTAAAACTTAGGTAAAGCTGCTTTGGTGTTGTACATTGGGTTCCTCAATCTAGTTCAACTTGATGGCTGCATTGACCACTTGGGACATATAAAAATGGAATGAGCCCCTGGGGACTTATTGTTGATAAAGAGCAACTAGCAGCTTGGCTGTTACCAAAAGAACCAATTAAAGTTTCTGTCATCCTCTACAAATTACACATATATAAATTTCTGACACAACCAAATTGCAAAAAACAAACCCGGACCAATCAGAAATAATCAGCATGCCTCAAATTTTCTCATGAATTGAGTCAGGACTTCTCTCAATGGCATTTTGGGTTTTTTTGGCAATGATTTGAACGTTTTAATTGATTTTGCTATGCCCTTTAATGTAATTTGAAATCAAGCTTTTTTTTTTTTTTTTTTTGAGGAGAAATTTCTGAAATGGATTTCTAGTTCAGGAACTTCTTGGTGTCATTGTCTTTAGATAAATGTTGGCCAATCTTCACAATGCATAGCTCATTTTTTCTAGTTTGTGGGATTATACCGTTGCATGAAATATAGCTCAGGTTCAGATGTTGTTCTTTCAGCTGCAGTTTGGAAGCTCTATTTACAGTGTTGTAAAAGGTTTTAACTATCTTGCTGCTTTGGCATCTGCTCCCCAACTGTAATTTTAAGTATTATATTCAGGTATTATGTTGGGGGAGATTGCCAAAAAAGAATTAAGGTAAGTCTTGGCCTCTTAGGAATACATATGAAGCAAATTAACAAGCACAAGGTGGTAATGTGACAATCCATACATGTGTCAATGAGCATTCAGTGAACGTGTGATATTTTGTGATTCCCAAAATTCAATCTTCCAAAAGCAGTTTTATAGATTAAAAGAGTGACCTGAACCTTGTGATTTTGAAACATCTGATCTCTTAAGTTTTTGAAATTTTGATTTAACATAACAGTAGTTAGGTAGCATACAATCATTTGAACACTATGCCCTTTCACTACTTTTACCTTTTTGTTACCATTGCTATTGAATCCTGGTCCTTTAATTCAATTAAACAGCATGTATAAGAGATAGTTTTACCAGAATTATGAAAATATGGACTATTATTTTCTAAAAATAGCAAACTAATACTCATCAGATGTTATCTTTCACTTGTTTTCATTTGGTGCACAAGGAAATCGTTAGTCAGTGATTGTTGTGGTCTGTTATGTTTTAAATCTGCAGTTCTTGAGGTTGGAGATGGAGTCTTTGAGGTACTTTCCACATCAGGGGACACTCACCTAGGAGGAGATGATTTTGATAAGGTTTGAACAAGACAAATGAATAGAGCTTTTGCTATTCTTTGTTTTCTGGTCTGTTAGTTGTTACTAAAATTACACGTCTATATTCTATAATCTTAAACAGAGAATAGTTGATTGGCTTGCCCAAAACTTTAAAAGAGATGAAGGAATAGACCTTCTGAAAGACAAGCAAGCTCTACAACGTCTCACAGAGACTGCGGAGAAAGCAAAGATGGAGCTGTCATCTCTGACTCAGACCAGTATTAGGTATGTGACAATTTCTTCGCCTTCTTTCTATGAATGGAGCTCTCTCTTTGTCATGATCACTGAGGAAAAGCTTTCTGTTGTTACAGTTTACCTTTCATTACTGCCACTACAGATGGCCCAAAACACATTGATACCACCCTGACAAGGGTCAAATTTGAAGAATTATGTTCAGATTTGCTAGACAGGTATGTAAGTTGAAAACTGCTATTCTGTGGTTGCCCTCTATGCATGTTCCAAAATGGAATAATTCTCATATGATGAAAAATCAGTGTGTGTTTGATTTCCATTACTGGAGTTTGCTGCCTATTGATTTAAAACAGTATGTTTTTGCCAATATGAATGCCTATCTGCCTGCATAAGTTCAGTGGATTACAACTGAAATCTATTTTTTTCTTAGGCTACGACGACCAGTTGAAATTGCCTTGAAAGATGCAAATCTTTCTTTCAAAGATTTAGATGAAGTAATCCTTGTTGGTGGTTCTACTCGCATCCCAGCTGTTCAGGAGCTTGTGAGGAAGATGACTGGAAAAGAGCCCAATGTGACTGTAAATCCTGATGAAGTTGTTGCTCTTGGGGCTGCAGTTCAGGTTTGTCCTTATCTTGTTGAGATATACTACCACTTAAGTGGGTTACAACATGTAGGATTTTTTAATTTTTTTAATAGGAGGTAGAGTAGTTGAACTCTCTGATATGAAGATATGTTACTACTTGTTCTAATAGCTTAAGCCACTAGAAATGGTGAATTAAATTATTTAACAATTATTTTAATGCGCTCTAATTCTTTTTTTTCTTGGTCTATTTGAAAAATAAATGACTGTGTATCTCTATTTCTGATATTATCTGCTGTAATACTTATTGATATTGCATAAATTGTTGAGGCATCAATATTTATTTTGGTCAAATTTATTTATTTTTTATTTTTTCAGGCTGGCGTTCTAGCTGGAGAAGTTAGTGACATTGTGCTCTTGGATGTCACTCCATTGTCTCTAGGACTCGAAACTTTGGGTGGTGTAATGACAAAGATTATCCCAAAGAACACAACTTTGCCAACTTCCAAATCAGAGGTGTTCTCCACTGCAGCAGATGGGCAGACCAGTGTAGAGATTAATGTTTGTCAGGGTGAGAGAGAGTTTGTGAGGGATAACAAATCCCTTGGAAGCTTTCGCTTAGATGGAATCCCACCTGCCCCACGTGGGGTTCCTCAAATTGAGGTGAAATTTGATATTGATGCTAATGGCATCCTTTCTGTCACTGCTATTGACAAGGGAACTGGAAAGAAGCAGGATATCACCATAACTGGTGCTAGCACCTTGCCAAGTGATGAGGTATGTTTCTAAAAACTATTGTGATGAAGAGGGTTTGTTACCTTTTCAAACTTGAGATAGCAAGTTGTAGTTCAAATTAGATTTGTTATTTAAAATATTTTGAAATCAATATGTGTGGTTAATTTGTGGGTTTTAATAGCTTAAGCATAACCTATCTTAGCTGACTATAACCGATTAACTACATAGGAAATAACTGAATATACATAACAAATGCAATTGCAGAACTATGAGAGATTTTGTCACCAAACACCAAGTAAATCAAGAATAATTTGTGTATTATTGCTATATGCTGCTTACATATAGTGTTCTCCTAGAACAAAACACAATAGCTAATTAGTTGTTTGATTGCATTTTCATTACAAGGATTCCCTTAAAGTGAGGAATAAATATTTCTTACCATTAGGACCCTTATAACTATTCCTCAACCTTCATAATAGCTCAAAAGAATAAACATCACTAGATTCACTACACACCAAGTAAATCAAGAAAAAATTGTGTTAGAGCTCTCTGCTGGTTACATTTATTATACTCCTAGAACCATAGCCATTGTTGGCAAAAAAATGATTTTTTTTTTCTTCTTGTTTTATACTAAGTTGTTGATAAATGATGCTAATTTGTTTTTATTTCTTGATCTTTAACTTTGGGGTCTTTTTTTCTTATATTTAATTTTATTAGTTATCCCCTTCAATGATGCTACCTTGTTTTCCAAAGAACCTATATCTTTCTTTTCTGCTTTTTCACATAGTAACCATGATAAAAGGATGTTCTACCACTTGTTATTGTTGAAGCTATTATTACCACATATTCTATTTATGTTACTAAATCCCAACTTTGGATGTACAAAATAAAAATAACTGCAGGTGGATAAGATGGTTAAGGAAGCTGAGAAGTTTGCAAAGGAAGACAAGGAAAAGAGGGATGCCATAGACACAAAGAACCAAGCAGACTCGGTATTGTACCAAACTGAGAAGCAACTTAAAGAGCTGGGAGACAAAGTTCCTGGCCCAGTCAAGGGGAAAGTAGAGGCTAAAGTGAAAGAGCTCAAGGATGCAATCTCTGGTGGATCAACCCAAGCCATTAAAGATGCAATGGCTGCACTAAATCAAGAAGTTATGCAACTAGGACAGTCAATCTATAGCCAGCCTGGCCAACCGGATGCTGATCCTGCTTCTGCTACTGCACCAGGGTCATCAAGATCAACTGGGAAAACAGCTGATGGTGATGATGTGATCGAAGCAGATTTTACTGACAGCAAGTAAATCACATAACTTGGTGGTGGGCAAAATTTCAACCATGTATACTTGGTTTATTTTCTGTGTTAGTTTGTACAGGCTTTGTTGGCTCTCATTTTGTTAGCTATGATGTGCATCATGACTCCTGCCAGCCCAGTTCTTCATAGTGATCAATGTGATTTAGACAATGGGTAGGTAGACAAGGCATAAAACTTGGCAGGTGGTTTAGTCTCTTCCATGTCTAGTTAATATCAAGAGGATTCCTTTTTTCAATATCTCACAATGTTTGTATCTGAAAAAATTGTTTACAATGTAAGTATTTTTTTTGGGTAATATAGAATGTAAGTATGTTACTATTAGAACAGTTTTATTTAAGCACTTTTTTCGCCCTTAAAAAGTCTCTTTGAGAACTTGTGTGGCCGAGTTGAATCATCATTCAGAGCTCTCTTAGCACTCTTTTTATTATAGAAAAAGCTCTTTGAGCATTTGAGCACTTGATTATTATCTCGTGTATTTAGACAAGGCTAAAATCACATACAAAGAAAGATTTTCACAAAACCGGTTTAGAGGAATTTATAATATGTATTGTTTAAATTACGAGGTTTATATCAAATTTGGGTTGCAAGAAATTTTATTCAATTCATCACATGGCTATTTATAAGAATATTCATGTATATTAAGTAATTAAGTCACATAATTCATTAACAACACAAAATGTTGTTGACTATGTATATGTGTATAGTTTTTTTAATTATTACGTATTCGGTTGCATAAAAATTCTTGCAACTCAATTTTCATATAAATTTTTTTTATTTATTTAAACAAGTCACATAATTTATTAAAAATATTATGCGACTTAAAATACATATGAATGACTTCTTTAATTGTTATATAATAGGTTGAAATAAAATAACTTTAAACATGTTTGTAACTAAACTCTTTGCAAATATGATTTTATCAATCATCACACAATTAATTGTAGAAATTTCCTTCTAAAATTTTTTTTAGAAATTTAAATGGGAATTTGTATTAGTAAGGCTTGTTTGGTGCAATTCTTGGGGGCCTTACTCTTGGACTTAATGTGAAATTGATGATATGACTGGTCCATTAAATTTCTAGTTAGGTGAGAAAACTCCAACGAATCATCTGTCCCACACATTTCCTTTCGGTGCATAAGGGGCCCAAGGCCTTATATTCACGTTGAAATAAAGTAAGGATTCATAAACATTGATTGCTATCATCTCTTTATGACTTTTTCCACTCGTGCTCTCCCTTTATGTTTTCAAATCTATTACAACTGGTTTCATTTTTGGAGGAAAACATTTTATATTTTTTTATAATTGATTGGGATTACACCTGTTGTAATTGCTTTCAATAGCTGAGATTGAGAGTTGATAAACAACTTCCAATCTCAATTCTTGAATTAATTTTTTTTTTTTTTAAGTAAGAAAGTGAAAGATAAAAAAATTAAAGAGATAAAAATTTATTATGAGAGACTTGGGAGGAATTCCACCAGGTTCAATACCTCCCAATTCCTCGATCATTACATTGCTTCAAAGTAAAGTAGATTATTGACAAATTACTTGCTTTTGCTTTGCATGATTGAATGACTGTACCCAAAAAAAAAAAAAGTAATCTAATGATGTTGACATTTGTTAAAAGCACAATTTCAAATAACATATATTTACTTTTTAATCTACAAAATCAACATATTTAGAAAAAAAAAAAACCCATATCAAGTTTATTAGATTATTGTCCGAGTGTGTGACTAATGCATGCTACATATATGATAATGGGAGATTATAAATTAATTTTTCTAATCTTCTATTTATCATGTTTACAATTTTTCCTCTTCTCTCAGTTTTGGTAGAAAACATTTTTGTTTTATCTTGTTTTGATTAAAATTTTGACCTTAAAGTTAAAATTTATTTTTTATTTTGACACTTAAAACTGTTTTAGTATCAAAGTTTTCATTTTAGGCTTTTATGTTTAATTGCATTTTCATATTGATCTTGCTATTTATTTCTATTAGTAATCTAATTGTTAACTGCTAGATAAGTTGTGTTTGTTACGTCACATCACCTATAGATAAGTTGTGTTTGTTAGTAATCTATGAATAAAATTGCTAATATAAAAACAAAATTAAAGAAAAGTTTTGAAATGAGACGTAAAGGGCTAAAATGAAAACAATCTCAAACTTAAGAGGCCAAAAATGTTCTTTAGTCAAAAGAAAATTTATTAGAATAACAAAATTAATTCAGCCTAAAGTTTGATTAGAAACAAAATTAACGGAAAATCGAAAGTGATAACTAATTATCCTTTGCAATATAAGAGACTCACAATCCATTTCTTTTTTCTTTTTTGTATTTTTGCAAAAATTGTTACAAACAGATCATGCAAAAACTATTTCATCCCACTAAAAAATGTCAATATAATTGTATGGAACATATGGTCTTTGTTCTCTCTCAAGGCTGATTTATGACTTTATCCATTCTTTTTTCTCCCCACCTAAATAGGGGAAGAGAAATGAATTTATTCATTTCTTAATGAGAGGTGCTACATCCACAACATTTTTACAATATTTTCATAATAAATCATAGGTGGTTAGTTGTTATTGGTTCAAATTTAAACCTAACACTAAGATTACTTTTTGCCCTAACAATAACAACCAGTAACAACCTATCACTTAAGATTTGTTGTAAAAATATTGTGAAAATGTTGTGAACATATCATTTCTCTTTCAGAATATATCTTAAGGCTTTTATAAAAAGCTTATAAATAACCTTTATTTTACCTCAAAAAAGAAAAGATGAGCACTTGGCATGTCTCCACCTTGTATATGTGATAATGAGAATGAAAAAATAAATTGATGAGGAGTAAATTACTATTATATCTTTACTAGCTTGTAACCTATGTATATGCACTAATATACTTAAAAGATATACATTAAAATATATAGTATAATAATTTTACATATATAATTTAAATATTATTGATAATCATTCTTTTATATATATATATATATATATATATATTTAACTCTTTAAAATGTCTTATATAAGAATGTTATTAGGTAGAAAATGTAAATTGTCAATTTTTTAAATATTTTTATGTTCATTAATTCTAGACTTTTTGGTTTTTGTACACAATAACTCACTTGAATGGATGTTTATGATATGGTCCCATATTTTATTCCAAAATTAAGAAATAAAACTCTCTTTAAAAATAAATAATTTAAGACACATGGCGCAAAATTGGATTTCAATTGTAGAAGGATAAAGTTTAGCTACAAAATTAATTGTAGTTTAAGGCTACAAACTCACTAAATAAAATAAATGTTACAACATATGTTGAAATCTAATCATTGAATTGCATGTTCTTTATGCTCTTAATACACATGTTAAATTTTGTGTCAATCGGATATTATTTACTGTATGATCTATAAGCTTATATTTTATGCATTATTAAATTACAAAAACTTGCAATTTAAAAAATTTATTGATAACATAACTATTGATCTTTAATTTTCTAAGAAGAAGATGTAATCCAATGGTGGATTTGTCAAAATTCACCTCTAATAAAAAGATATTAAGTAAGTTTGTAGCCTAAAGTTACAACTAATTTTGTAGCTAAACTTTCTCTATTGTGGAATTTAATTGGATTTTCTCTAAGTTTTACCTATATATATATATATATATATAATTTTTGTGCCAAATGAATTGTTTTTAGTTATAAAAAAAGGAAATGGAAATGGAAATAATGCAAAGTATAAGGGTCCACACGGTTTTCTCTCAATGTTAAGGGGACCAATATTGCTGACGATTCTTCCTTCTTGAATAGCTTGCTTTTTATCATTTACAAAAGTCATTTTGGCATCTGAGAGCTGTTGATGGAAATGGGAGGAATAAGACATAAAAATTCCCTTCTTTTGCACTCCATGGGTTTATATTTTCCTTGTTTCTTTGATATTTTGGTGTTAGTTCAATTCTCAAGCTTCTCATCAAGCTTCTCACTTTAATTTGATGACTATATTTCTTCTAATTTGATGGTTTTGTCATCATTATTAGAAGGTGACTTTTAAACAAGTAATACAAGAGACACAGTTCTTTTTACAACATATCTTATTAAGAAGGTAAATTATGAGTGGAGCAACATCACTTTTACATGAATTTATAATTGACATGAATTCTATTATGCATCAATCACCGTATGTTATATTATTATTATTTTTTATAATACAACATGCTATGTTAAACAAGTTGTAAAAAATTGGGAAAAAGTTTAGCTCAAAACTAGGTAGTTTGGACTTTGGAGCTATCTTCCTTCATGTTTAATTCCATTTTCATATTAGCCTTACGGTTTTATTTCTGTTAGTAATCTAACCATTTACTATCAAATAAGTGGTGTCTATTAAGTCAGGCCAACGATGTTATGGAAGTTGTCACCATATTACTAGTGGAAATGGATGACAAAGCCTAAATAAAAACTGAAATTAAATATAAAGAGTCAAAATGAGATGTAAGGGGCTAAATTACATACTATCCCAAACTTTAAGGAGCCAAAATTGTTCTTTAATTAAAATAAATTTTTTAGAATAATAAATTAATTCAGCATAAAGTTAGATTAGAAAAATAATTTTTTAAAAAGAAAATTGAAAGTGATATAAACTAGTTATCATTTGCAAAATAGGAGACTCAAAACCCTTTTATTTGCCTACATTTCTACAGAGAGATAATTCATGCAAGAATTATTTCATATTTTCATCACACTAAAAGCCAGGCCTACTTAATTGGATTTTGAGCATATGGTCTTTATTCTCTCTTAGTCTCTTAAGGCTAATGTATCACTTTATCCATTTGTTTCTCTCCTAACCTAAATAAGGAAAAGGAATGCATTCATTCATTTAATAATATCTCAAGGCTTATATAAGATTAACCACAACAAAGAAGAGATAACCACTTGGCCTGTGTTGCCTTTTCTAAAATTTAAATTTAAAAAAAAAAAATCTACTTGAGCTGAAATTTGATCTTTTTTGTCTTGTAATTAACCCTATACAAAATATTTTCTTTCCACCATGTATATTTGGCAGAGATGTAGAAAATTGAAATGATAGAGTAAGTTTGATCTTTTTTCTCTTCTAATTAACCCTGTCTGTACTTATTATTAGATGGAAAAATGAAAAAGTAAAGGGATATATATATAATTTTCTTTTCCACTGGAGAGATAATTTTGTAACTTTATACTAAGATATAATTTTTCTTAAAAGACGAAAATAGGTTAGCTAAAATTTTGTAACTTTCTTCTAAGATATAATTATTGTACCATTTATATCAGTTCTCAGGGGCCCAACTTTTGGAGACGGTCTACCATTAGAAAGGATGTTATGAATGGTACAATAATTTTCCAGCTAGTGGACAAATTTCCAACTAAGTCTGTGACCCACTCATTTTCTTTCGATGCAGAAGAAGCCCAAGGTCCAACATTCATCATTGTGCTTCATGGTGCTTGGTAATGTAGTATGAGTAAATCTAGTGCAACAAATATTACCACAATTTTACTACGTGATGACTTGTAAATAGTAAAATTATGGAATCATAATTTTATTTTTACCGCTTACAAATCGCCACATAACAAAGTTGTGATAAAATTATGAAAAAGTTTGTGTTTTAGTCTTTCATGTTTAATTATTTTTTCATATAGAGCTTGTTATTTATTTTTGTTAGTAATCTAACTTCCAGATAAGTTGTGTCCATTATGTCATGTCATTGATATAACGCTAAGTATCATTAGATTACTAGCAGAAATAAACAACAATGGTAATATAAAAACAAAATCAAACTAGAAGTTTTGAAATGAGACATAAAGGGATAAAATGAAAATAATCTTAAACTTTAAGGGCCAAAAATGTTTTTTAGTCAAAAGAAAATTTGTTCGAATAACAAAATTAATTGATCCTAAAGGTAGATTAAAAACAAAAGTAATTCACCCAAAAGGTTGATTAGAAACAAAATTAAGAAAAAAAAATTGAAAGTGATATAAACTAATTATTGCAGATAGGATACTCAAATTCCATTTTTTTCCTTCATTGCTACAGATGCAAAAACCATTTCAGCACACTCAAAGCTAGGCTATTTAATTGTATGAAACTTATGGTCTTTGTTCTCTCTCATGAGTCATGATTGATTTATGACTTTATGCATTTGTTCTCTCCCCACCTGATTGGTGGAAGAGAAATAAATTTATTCATTTCATGATATCTCAAGGCTTTTAATAGCTTATATATATCCTTTATTTTACCTCAAGAAAGAACGATAAGCACTTGGCATGTGCCATTTAATATTTATATACATATATATATAAAAAAAACCACTTGGGTTGAATTTTTTATTTTATTTTTATTAGTCTGTCTAGTGGAGATGAAAAAAATGGAAGAATAGAAAATATTGAGATAATAGAAAATATCTAGTCCCCTTTGTATATGTAGTAAAGACAATGGAAAAAAAATTATGAAGAGTAAATTACTATTATATCCTTATTATTATGTGAAACAATGGAAAAGTGGATGAATAATTTTGTAAGTTTCTTCTCAAACCCATTTCCCTTCCATTTTCTTCTCAAATTAGGAGGAAAAAAAATGATGGGTTATGTAAAATTCATTTACCCTATTTTGATTCCCCTCTCTTTTAACCCCCAACCACACAATGAAAAATCATATTTTCCTCTCCCTTTTTTTCCTTTCCATTTTTTCATTCTTTCCCTTCTGTTATGTTTTACTAGCATGTAACCTATGCATACACATTGTTGCATTTAAAAATAAAAACATTTTTCAATCATAAAAATATACATAATTGATTGAATCATTAGAAAAATAAATGTATTTGGATGCATATTAAAATTCTTTCCTAAGTTTAATAATTTTTATGATAATTTTTATTCTAATTTTTAATAAGATAGAAAATGTGATGATTTTCGCTGAGTAAATATATGATTATTTGTTTTATTTTATTTTTTTATGTTTCATTAATATTTTACTCTTAGTGTATATTTTGCATTCATTAACTCACTTGACACAAAGATTAAAAAAATTTAGTGGATACATGGCACAAAATTAACTCACAAGTGAAAACTAATTTACTATCTAATTAAATTTTTCTCAATTGTGGCTTTAAATATATATATATATATTGGATATACACATGAGTTTACTCTTCTTTTGTTTATTGAGTTTTTGATGGTTTATTTATTTTAGACACTTTGTCCTTTGCACAATATTAACTCACTTGGAATTAAATAAGACACATGACGTAAAATTAGACAATAATTAAAATTTAATTAATAATCTAATTGAAATTTCTCTTTATTTTAGTTTTAATTTTATATATATATATATATATATATATGTTTTTGGATTATGGTTCCTCTATTGTTTGTATAATATATAAACACACAAAAAATTATTAAAAGTTAACAGTTGCATTTGCGGAAATTTACGAGCGCATAAAAAAAAAAAAATTTTAAGTATATAATTTACTGATATACTTCGGATGAGAGGCATGATCTTCCACAACCAATTAATCCAATGTCCAACACTACTTTTTTCTAAGAAATAATATATATATATATATATATATAATTTTTATTAAAATAAATGAGTAACTACCATAAATAATAGATTTGTATATTTATAACTTTAATGTTTAGAAAGACTTTCACTTTTCACTTAAATTTAGCCAGACCGAAGTGGACTGAAATGCTATGTTAATGTGACTCAAAATAAGTGTAGCAATAATAATTGTTATGCTTAAGATTTTAAATATTACAAGTTATATATATATATATATATATATGGATTTAGAATTATTACTCTCAACCTAAACATGTCTTCTCCCTATGCCTATAAATGGACCGAAGTAAACTAAAATGGACCAAAGTGAACTCAAATGAATCGAAGTGTTCTAAATGGACCAAAGTGAACACAAATGGACCAAATGGAACATGGTGGATTGAATGGACAAAGTAGGACCGAATAGGAACAAGGAGGACTAAATAGGACCAAAGTGGACTGAATAGGACAGAGTGGACCAATGTGAACCGAGTAGGAACAAATAGGACCGAATAAGACCAAGACCAAATAGGACAATGTGGACCGAATAGAACCAAAGTGGGCAAAATGGACCAATGTGGACCGAATAGAACCAAGACCAAATAGGACAATGTGGACCGAATAAAACCAAAGTGGGCAAAATGGACCAATATGGACCGAATAGGACCGATGTGGACCAAATAATACTTTTGAATATTTATCATTTTTATTGCATTTTTAGGGCTCATATTTCTAATTTCTAATTTTTAATATTTATTTTGTTTGCATTTTTTTATTCAAAACTAAAGAGATTAGCCCAAATATAATAAAATCTCATACTTTTTAACCCAAAATCATAAATAAATAAAAATAAAAATAAAAAGAATTTTTGAGCTAAACTTGAAAAGGCAACCTACAAAAGAATTAATTTAAGTCTCAATTTGTCCAAAATGCACCGAAATTGATCGAGTGGACCGAATGGGACCAAAGTGGATTGAAGTAGACCTAATTGGACCGAATAACAATTGTTTAATTTTTAGGGAGAACAGATTATACATTATATTACAATTACAATTACAATTACAAATTATTTATTTATTCTCACGTATCGCGTGGATCTGTGACTAGTTTTTCATAAAAATTGTGTCAAAATAAAATTTTCCTAAAGTAAATTGTTAACCATTACCTTAATCTTAAGAGTATCAGTTAACATGACTTATTATTATTATTATTATTATTATTATAAAATAAAGTGTTTTTTGCTAAGAGTAATTTTTAGATACTTTCGAAGCACGAAAAATGGTGTTTTTTTCTCTCATATTCATGATAAGATCCGTTCATTAAATTTATGATAAAGTTCATTATAAATGTGAAAAGAGAAAACATAATTTCACCGTAGTTCGGATTACTTAAGAATTTTCCCTTGGGTAGAATGATTTATGGCTGGCACATTAAATTATCAGCTAGGGGACAAAACTAACAGCTAATCCGCGGTTCCCATTTTCTTTAGATTCAGAAGGGCCCGAGGCCCAACACTTCCATTGTGCTTCACGTGTTCTTGAGACCATTGGTTGCTTTTTCTTTGCTTGATTGTACCAAGAAACTGAAAAATAAAACTAATGATATCGATGAAATTCGTCTACATCGAAACTCGATCCTGCTTTTCTTGTGCGTAGTTAATATCAAGAGGATTCCTTTTTTCAAATATCTCATGATGTTAATATCTTAAAGATCACTCCGGACAGTGTAATATTTAAAGGGGTGTAATTTGTTTCCAATAAAAGTTTTTACTGGACACGTTAAATTATAGACACATATTTAATAAGAACACATTGCATCTCGTGTTTCACTGTTTCTCAGCAGTGTACTGTCTGGACTCTGTAGACTGTAATATCATCTATACCATCTCGTGTTTCCCATATATTTGTTATTACTTTCGATGCACCTCTCTTTTATTCATGAACAATTTGCATCTCGTGTATCACTGTTTCCCAGCAGTGTACTGTTTGGACTCTGTAGTATCATCTATAGTGTTTCCCATATATTTGTTATTACTTTCGATGCAGCTCTCTTTTATTCATTTCAATATTTCTTTAACATTTAAGGACGTTAGTTTGAGAACTATTGTTTGAAATTTTTTGAAATATATGTAAGTAAAAAAAAGTGTAAAAATGTGTATAATATTATTTAAAATATGAAAATATGAGTTTAAACTCACTCACCAAATAGGCCCTTAATCAACCGATTTTTTTCCATATATTTGCTATTACTTCCTATGCACCTCCCTCTTTTATTCATTCCAAGATTTGTTCAACAAAAATACGAGTACTCTCTCTCTCTCTCTTTGATTTTCTTCTTCCTCTTCGTGGTTTTATGCTACTTCTAAAAACTTTACGGAAAATTTATTAATGCGAAAATACCATTTTGGTCCCTACATTTAGAGGTCATGGTCAATTTAGTCCTTACATTTTGGTAGCAGTTAATATGGTCCTTGTTATTTTCAACTTCCAATCAATTTGGTCCCTACCGTTAACTCACTAACGGAAAATACTTAAATGGCAAACAGTTTGCATGATTGGCGCCCATGTGACTAACATAATAATATAAAATTAAATAATTAAACATCAAAAATCCACATAAGCATTTTAATGAAGAAAAAAATGGCCATGTTAGATAAACAAAATCTAAAATAAATAAAAAAATTGAAAGAAAAAAAATTAAAGAAAAAGTTTTTTTTTGGTTGTAAATCCTCAATTTCTTCTAATTTCTTTTGTATTCTTGCACTTTCTTAGGTACCAAACATAGTACCCAGCAACACAACAATAAAAAAAAGTTCCTCTATATCTTGAACAAATACCAAACACATAAAACGTAAAGAAACTGCAAAAAACTTGGACAATAAATAATTCAATAAAATTGTCCAACCTAGGAAAAGACTTATCTCTGAAAACCCAAGCACTGAAAAGATTCAATACAAACTATATAGTACATTATTGAACATTCTGAAGTTGACCCAAATCCTAAAGTATCATATTGAAACAATTGGAGAAAAGTCTCGATTTTTGTAACGTTATTGGTCTCTCTCTGAATAACAAAAGTCACAGAATCAAAGGCCAAAAGGCTTTTGCTTGAGATTCCGAATGCCTTGCACTTCAATTAGTCAATTCACACCATCAGACAACCCAAATCAAATTCAAATGGCTTTTTTCCTTCGAATTCTTTGCATCAACGAAATCCACTATGGAGGCTGATTTGCCTTTGTCCTCAGCCCAAGCATGTCTCACCACCGCAGTTTAGTGTCGTTCAACTATTGGGCTTTCTTGCCGTCGTTTATGGCCGCAATAATCTGAAGTTGCCCTTTCTCTCTTTGACTTTAGGGCAAGGGTTTGTGCAAGTGATGTGGATTTTGTTTTGTTAGGTTGTATTTAAGAATTCAGGTGAATGGTAAGGGGTCGGGGTGAATTTGTGCAACCTAATATTATTGTTTTTTCCAGATTGTTGTGTTTCTGGGTAAGTGTTTGGTAGCTAAGAAACTAGAAGAGTACAAAAGAAAAGAAAAGAAAAGAAAAGAAAAAATAAAAAAATTGAGAAATTTTGTTTTGAATTCTTTTTTTTTCTTTCCATTATTATTATTATTTTTTTAGATTTTGTTTATCTGACATGGCCTTTTTTTTCTTCATTAAAATGCTTATGGGATTTTTGCTGTTTAATTATTTAACTTTATATTATTATGTTCGCCACATGGGCTCCAATCATGCAAACCGTTTGCCACCTAAGCATTTTTCGTTAGTGAGTTAACACCAAATTGACTGGAAGTTGAAAATAACAAAGACTATATTGATTGCTACTAAAATGTAGGGACCAAATTAATTGTGACCTCAAAATGTAAGAACCAAAATGGTGTTATTCTATCGGGCAACTCTGCTTTTTGTTTAGTCATTTGAACAATTTTCTATAGTTCAAATGGTTGGTTTTATTCAATGCAGTCTTGTTGTTGAATATTATTGAATTAGTGTGGTCCTTGTTGCTCTACTAACTACTACGCAAGGGTTTATATATCATTCAAAACATTTATGATGTCCTTAAGAAATTTTTTTTTCCTCTATAATCTTATCAAACACAAACAGGATAGAAGATGGCTTTTGATTATGCATTCATTCTTTTTGGCAACTCTTTTATATATGTAGTTTAATTAGCACTTCTTTATATTTTTAATGGTGACATTTAGAATTTAAATTCCCCTTTTCAATTGTAACTATCAAAATTATCAACAAAATAATAATAATATAAGATGACTTCTAGTGTGATTATTATGGATGCAAGTGCAATTTTCCAATTCAACTCAACATTATTTATATCTGTCGGTATAAATATATCTAATCCAACATAAAAATAACGAAATTTGTATTTATAGGTACATAATTCAACTCAATGTTGAAAATCTAACTTGTTTATTAAAGAGACTAAAAGTGAGTTCAAACAACGATAAAAGAGTATCCAGCAAATGCAAATATACAAAGTATAGAATAAAAATATATATATACTACGTCAAATGCATCATATAATTAGGGGTGGCAAAATAAGCCAAAACCTATTTGCCCACCCAAACCCACCCACTCTAATTGAATCCAAACCCACCCAATTATTAGTTGGGTTAAATGGGCATCAACCCAATTAAACCCAATAATTATTGAGTTTTAACTAAAAACCATTGAACCCCATTTAACCCAAAAAAAAACCCAATTTTAACCCAACCCTTCCCAAAACATTAAAAAAAAAAAAAAAAAAAGCTTCAAAAAAAACATTAAAAAAAAAAAACCTCAAACGTTTCAGTTTCCTTCACTTTCTTGGCCTCCAAAAACTTCTCACTCTCACTTGCTCTCTCTCTCTCTCTCTCACACACAGAGAACAATGAGGCACAACAAACACAGCACTGAGACCACCGAGTCTTGCTTCTTAGGAACCATATCAGCCTTCTCCATTCGAAACCACCATGACACTATGGAGGAGAGGGCGGCGGAGGAGAACAAAGGCAGAGAGAACGGGGCCAAAGGCTATGGAGTTGAGTGCCCACCTCATCGATCTCACTTACCCAGTGCTGATCTCGCCTGCCCAGTGCCGATCTCCCCTACCCACCTCACTGATCTCGCCTGCCCAGCACCAATCTCTCTTCTCCCTTTCATTTTTTTTCTTTCTTCCTCCACTCCTCACCGATCTCGCTTGTGTTTTTTCTTTCTTTTGCCGATCTCACCTAAGTTTTTCTTTTGTGGCTGTTTGTTGATTTTCTTGGCTTGGGTTGTTGTGGGTTTTATTGTTGTGGTTGTAGGTTGGCTTTGAGATTGGAATTTCTGGCTTTGATTAGTGTTTTTTTTTTTTTTGGGTTAATAATTAAAGGTTGGGCTGTGTTTGGTTGTTGAGAAAACGAAGGAAAATCACAATTTTTATTGGTTTAGGGACAAACCCATGAATCCTATTTGGCATTTTGGTAATTTTGATAATTTTGCTGAGAAAGTGTTGGGTTTTTACTTTAATGGCATTTTAGTAATTTTGATAATTGAGTAATTTGGTGGGTTGGGGTTTACCCATAATAATCGGGTTGGGTTGGATTTGGGTTAGAAGAAATTAGTTAAATGGGTTTTAAATGGGTAAATGAGTTTTATATACCCAATCCAATTATGCCCACCCCAAACCCACCCAAACCCGCCCATTTGCCACCCCTACATATAATCAGTTGAATGGAAATTTGTTTTGTCCATTGAGATAGAAACCTCAATGTATAATATCTAATATCTATACCATATATTTTATACATATATAATAATGTTTGATTAGCAATTAATGTTTCTAGTCTCTTGTCCTGTCATGTTAAGTTTTGAAGAAATTACACGTTACCCCCCTAAATAATACCACATATTTTATTTTGTACTTTAAATTTTTCGAATACACATTTTGCACTCTAAACTATGACTCCTGTTACATTTTGTACCCGACATTAAGTTTTCTATTAAAAGAAAAGACAAAAGTTTATTTTTATTCCTTAGGTTTATTTTTATTTTGACATTTTACCTTTCAAAGTTCTCATTTTTGGACTTTCATATTTGGTTCGGTTTTTATATTAGACTTACTATTTACATATGATTGTACCAAGGAAATGACAAAAGCGAGTGGAGCAATTCTATAATTTTTGGTATGGTTCCTTTAATGTTTGTAATTGTATAATAAAAAATAAATTAAAAACTTGATGATTGCAAAATTTATATATGAAGAATCTAATAAAAATTAAATATATTATTGTTGATCTGGACAGTAGACTTCGGCATTACATGATATTGCACAAGTGCACAACCTATCTAATGTCCAACACAACTTGAGAAGAAAGTTTCATTAAAGCAAAATTTAAAGCCATTAGAGAAAAAAAAATACATTTTTTTTCAAAAAAAATGAAAGCCATTAGAGAAAAGAATACATTTTTCTAAGATATATAATCTCTTTTTTCAACCAAAAATAAAAAAAAGAAGACAAAAACTGGTTATCGATCTAAAATTACAGTACCATGAGTTTAGTTCAGTTCTCGATCAGGGGCCCAACTTTTGGACATGGTCTCTCTTCCATTAGACTGTAAATATGTCTTTTTTGGTAGAAGACTCTGAATTTGTCTCACACTTTACCTTTTCTTTTCTTTTCTTTTTTGCAGAAGGGCCCAAATTCTATTAGTTGTTTTTTTGGACATGGTCTCGATTATTATTATATTATTTTGATAAATAAGATTCTCCTCCATTAACAGCTTGGTGACAAAATTAACGGCTAATCCTCCGTCCTGCTTATTTTCTTTCGATGCAAACGCGGCCCGAGGCGCAACAGTCACATTGTGACTCATGTGCTTTTGAGACAATTGGTTGCTTTTTGTTCGCATTATTGTACCAAGAAAATGAAAAATAAAAATAATGAAATCGATGATACATGCCCACGTTAAAACTCGGTCACCTTTCGTCACGAGAAATTATAAGGTTCACAACAAATGACATAATTCACCATTTCACTAAAAGATTTATATTTATTTAAAATTGTTGAGTTAGAAATTTTTTTAAATAGAAACTGATTATTGACTCCGAATTTTAAATAAGTGAGGGTCTTTTAATAGAATGGTGGACAAATGACATGGTGACATGGTCCACTAGAAGACTGTATAATTTTCCCTTCACCACAGCATTACTTTTACTCATAATTCACTTCTAATCCACCCTCTAGTTAGCATTTCTCTCTCTTTTATCAATCATCACACAATTAATTGTAGAAATTTCCTTCTAAAAAAATTGTAGAAATTTAAATGGGAATTTGAATTAGTAAGGCCTGTTTGGTGCAATTCTCAGGGGCCCAACTCTTGGACTTAATGCAAAATTGATTAACTGGACCAAAATTTCCAACTAGATAAGAAAACTGTATCAAAAAAAAAAAAAAAAAAAAGATAAGAAAACTCCAACTAATCGTCTGTCCCACACATTTTATTTCGGTGCAGAAGGGGCCCAAAGCCTTATATTCACGTTGAAATAAAATAGGGGTTCGTAAACATTGATTGCTGTCATCTCTTTATGACTTTTTCCACTCTTGCTTTCCCATTATGTTTTCTAATCTATTACAGCTGGTTTCATTTTTGGAGGAGAACACTTTATATTTTTTTATTTATAATTGATTGGGATTACACCTATTGTAATGGCTTTCAATAGCTGAGATTGAGAGTTGATAAAACAACTTCCAATCTCAATCCTTGAATTATTAATTTTTTTTTTTTAAAGTAAAAAAGTAAAAGGTAAAAAAGTTAAAGAGATAAAAATTTGTTATGAGAGACTTGGGAGGAATTCCACCAAGTTCAAATTCAATACCTCCCAATTCCTCGATCATTACATTGCTCCAAGGTAAAGTAGATTCTTGACAAATTACTTGCTTTTGCCTTGCATGATTGAATGATTGCACCAATAAAATAAAAAAAGAAATCTTTTTTTATACAAAAAAAAAGTAATCTAATGATATTGACATTTGTTAAAAGCACAATTTCAAATAATACATATTTATTTTTTATTCTGCGAAATCAACATACTTAAAAATAAAATTAAAAAAAACCCATATCAAGTTTATCAGATTATTGTGCGAGTGTGTGACTAGTGCATGCTACATATATGATAATGGGAGATTATAAATTAATTTTTCTAATCTTCTATTGTATCACGTTTACAATTTTTCCTCTTCTCTCAATTATGGCAGAAAAATTTTTTGTTTTATCTTGGTTTGATTAAAATTTTGACCTTAAAGTTAAAATTTATTTTTATTTTGACACTTAAAAAACTGTTTTACGTATCAAAGTTTTCATTTTAGGCTTTTATGTTTAATTATGTTTTCATATTGATCTTGTTTTTTATTTCTACTAGTTTATAACCTCATAAATATGCATTGATACACTTAAAAATATACAATAAAATGCATAATATAATTCATATATATAATTTAAATATTATTGATAGTCATTTTTATATTTTATTAACACTTTAAAAAAAATTGTAAAGATATTATTAGGTATAAAATGTAAATTGTCCATTTAAAAAAAAAAATTTATTGTGAAACACTTTTTTTTTAATGATTAATTTATTCTAGGCTCTTTGATTTTTGTACTTAATAACTCACTTGGATGAATATTTATGATGTGGTCTCATATTTGATTCTAAAATTAAGAAATAAAACTTTCTAAAATTAAATAATTTAGAAAACATTGTGCAAAATTGAAACTCTAATTTGAAATTTTAATTTAAATTTCTCTCAGTTTCACTTATTATTATTATTTATATATATATATTAGTAATCTAATTGTCAATAGCTAAATAAGTTGTCTAAATTAAATCACGTCACTGATATAATGTCAGATGTCACCAGATTACTAATAAAAATTAATAAAATTGCTAATATAAAAACAAAATTAAACTAAAAGTTTTGAAATGAGACGTAAAGAGTTCAAATGAAAACAATCTCAAACTTAATGGGCCAAAAATGTTCTTTAGTCAAAAGAAAATTTATTAGAATAACAAAATTAATTCAACCTAAAGTTTGATTATAAACAAAATTAATTCAACCTAAAGTTTGATTATAAACAAAATTAAGGGAAAATTGAAAGTGATAACTAATTATCATTTGCAAAATAAGAGACTCACAACCCTTTTTTTTTTTTTTTTGCCAAAATTGTTACAAACAGATCATGCAAAAACTATTTCATCCCACTCAAAGATGGCAATATAATTGTATGGAACATACGGTCTTTGTTCTCTCTTAAGGCTGATTTATGACTTTATCCATTCGTCTTTCTCCCCACCTAAATAGTGGAAAAGAAATGAATTTATTCATTTCATAATATATCTCAAGGCTTTTATAAAAAGCTTATAAATAACCTTTATTTTACCTCAAAAAAATAAAAGATAAGCACTTGGCATGTCTCCACCTTGTATATGTGATAACGAGAATGAAAAAATAAATTGATGAAGAGTAAATTACTATTATATCTTTATTAGTACGTGGAATGATAGAAAAGTGGAAGTATATTTTTATAACTTTCTTCTCAAATCCAGTTCCCTAGCTTCCATTTTCTTCTCAAATTGGAAGGAAAAAAAAAAATGATGGATCATGTAGAAAGTTTCATCTACCTCATTTTCTTTCTTTTCTCTTTTAACAACATCTACGCAGTGAAAAATCACATTTTCCTCTCTTCTTTCTCATTCTCTCTCTTATACCCCAACTAAACATAACATTTAAGTAGTAAAGCCTAAATTCTGTTTAAAAAATTATATTTTTCCTTATAAGCCCAGTGGCCGTATCTGAGAATTTCAAAATGGAATTAAGTAGTTAATTAGACAAAACTTAGTGGAGAACTTCTATTATGTTCTATAAGCTTTAAGGCATGGTCTTGGACAACCCATCCAATGTCCAACACTACTTGAGAAGAAACTTTCATTAAAGAAGGAATTAATGCCATTAGAGAACAGAAAACTTTTTTCTAAGATATATATATATATATATATAATCTCTCCTCCATTATAGAATGTTAATACTATGCACATTAAATTAGCATGTATGGGACCAAAATTTCCAAATAATTATGTGTCTCACTCATTTTGTTTTAGTGCAAAAGGGGACCAACTTTGACAAGGTCTCCACGATTATTATTATTATTATATTATTTGATACATAAGATTCTCCTCCATTAGAAAGATGATATGACTAACACATAAATTATCAGCCATGGGACAAAATTAACAGTTAATCCTCTGTTCCATTCATTTTCTTTCGATGCAAAAGGGGCCCAAGACTCACATTGTGCTTCATGTGCTCTTGAGACCATTGGTTGCTTTTTCTTTGCATTATTGTACCAAGAAAATAAAAAATAAAATTACATTTGTCCACGTTAAAACCAAGAGAGTCAATACCGTATCGGAGTCGGTACCGGTTTGACCAGCGGTATGATATATTTCGGATACCGGTCAATACCGGTGTACCGTTTCGGGTTTACCGTTATTTTTTATATTTATAAATAAATAAATATATATGTATGTGTGTGTATATATATTATAATAAATATAAAAGTTTACCGTTAAACATTTCCTCAATTCAGAATTAATTATTCATGATTTTAGACTTTAATATCAATTAAAAGAAAAAAAAAACACAATATAAAAAATAAAAAGCTTAAAAGTTACCATTGCATACTAAGAAAACAAATAATACTAATAAGTTAATGCAAATAAGTTACCATTTTGCCCAAACAAAAATTCAAAAATTACAAAACTTAAAAAATAATAATAATAAAAAATTTAAAAAAAAAAAAATTTTTTTTTCTGTACCAGCTGGTACACCCAGTACCGGCCGATATTGCCCAAAATTGACTGGTGCGGCTGGTATTTTTTCCGGTATGAAACAGGGAGGTTAACTGTACCGGTTTGCTTGCCGGTACGATATATACCGACTGTACCGACCGGTACGGTACGGTATTGACTCCCCTGATTAAAACTCGATTTTCCTTCATTGCAGCATTACTTTTACACACGCTTCATCACTTCTAGCCAGCATTCATTTAATAATATCTCAAGGAGATTAACCACAACAAAGAAGAGATAACCACTTGGCCTATGTTGCCTTTTCTAAAATTTAAATTTAAAAAAAAAAAAAATCTACTTGAGCTGAAATTTGATCTTTTTTCTCTTGCAATTAACCCTGTACTTATTATTAGAAGGAAAAATGAAAAAGTAAAGGGATATTTTTATAATTTTATTTTCAAGTGGAGGGATGATTTTGTAATTTTCTTCTAAGATATAATTTTTCTTAAAAGACAAAAATAGGTTAGCTAAAATTTTGCAACTTTCTTCTAAGATATAATTATTGTACCATTTATATAAGTTCTCAGGGGCCCAACTTTTGGACATGGTCTACCATTAGAAAGGATGTTATGAATGGTACAATAATTTTCCAGCTAGTAGACAAAATTTCCAACTACGTCTGTGGCCCACTCATTTTCTTTCAGTGCAGAAGGGGCCAAGGCCGACATTCATCATTGTGCTTCATGGTGCTTGGTAATGTAGTATGAGCAAGCCTAGTGGAACAAATATTATCACAATTTTACTATGTGACAATTTGTAAATGGTAAAATTATAGATTCATAATTTTGTTTTTACCACTCATGAATCGTCACATGGTAAAGTTACGGTAAAGTTGTGGAAAATTTTGTGTTTTAGTCTTTCATGTTTAATTGTGTTTTCATATGAAGCTTGTTATTTATATTTATTAATAATCTAACTTCTAGATAAGTTGTGTCCATTATGCCATGTCACTGATATAACGCTAAGTATCATTAGATTACTAGCAGAAATGAACAACAATGGTAATATAAAAACAAAATCAAACTAGAACTTTTGAAATGAGACATAAAGGGATAAAATGAAAATAATCTTAAACTTTAAGGGCCAAAAATGTTTTTTAGTCAAAAGAAAATTTGTTCGAATAACAAAATTAATTGATCCTAAAGGTAGATTAAAAACAAAAGTAATTCACCCAAAAGGTTGATTTGAAACAAAATTAAGAAAAAAATTGAAAGTGATATAAACTAATTATTGCAAATAGGATACTCAAATTCCATTTTTTCCCTTCATTGCTACAGATGCAAAAACCATTTCAGCACACTCAAAGCTAGGCTACATAATTGTATAGAACTTATGGTCTTTGTTCTCTCTCATGAGTCATGATTGATTTATGACTTTATCCATTCGTTCTCTCCCCACCTGATTGGTGGAAGAGAAATAAATTTATTCATTTCATGATATCTCAAGGCTTTTATTAACTTATATATATCCTTTATTTTACCTCAAGAAAGAAATAGATAAGCACTTGGCATGTGCCATTTAATATATATATATATATAAAAGCCACTTGGGTTGAATTTTTTATTTTATTTTTATTAGTCTGTCTAGTGCAGATGAAAAAAATGGAAGAATAGAAAATATTGAGATGATAGAAAATATCTAGTCCCCTTTGTATATGTAGTAAAGACAATGGAAAAAAAAATTATGAAGAATAAATTACTATTATATCCTTATTATTATGTGAAACAATGGAAGAGTGGATGAATAATTTTGTAAGTTTCTTCTCAAACCCATTTCCCTTCCATTTTCTTCTCAAATTAGGAGGAAAAAAAAAATGATGGGTTATGTAAAATTCATTTACCCTATTTTGATTCCCCTCTCTTTTAACCCCCAACCACACAATGAAAAATCATATTTTCCTCTCCCTTTTTTTCCTTTCCATTTTTTCATTCTTTCCCTTCTGTTATGTTTTACTAGCATGTAACCTATGCATACACATTGTTGCCTTTAAAAATAAAAACATTTTTCAATCATAAAAATATACATAATTGATTGAATCATTAGAAAAATAAACGTATTTGGATGCATATTAAAATTCTTTCATAAGTATAATAATTTTTATGATAATTTTTATTCTAATTTTTAATAAGATAGAAAATGTGATGATTTTCGCTGAGTAAATATATGATTATTTGTTTTATTTTATTTTTTTATGTTTCATTAATATTGAACTCTTAGTGTATATTTTGCATTCATTAACTCACTTGACACAAAGATTAAAAAAATTTAGTGGACACATGGCACAAAATTAGCTCACAAGTGAAAACTAATTTACTATCTAATTAAAATTTTCTCAATTGTGGCTTTAAATATATATATATATATATATATATAGATTTTGGATATACACATGAGTTTACTCTTATTTTGTTTATTGAGTTTTTGATAGTTTATTTATTTTAGACACTTTGTCCTTTGCACAATATTAACTCACTTGGAATTAAATAGGACACATGACATAAAATTAGACAATAATTAAAATTTAATTAATAATCTAATTGAAATTTCTCTTTATTTTGGTTTTAATTATATATATAGATATGTTTTTGGATTATGGTTCCTCTATTGTTTGTATAATATATAAACACACAAAAAATTATTAAAAGTTAACAGTTGCATTTGCGGAAATTTACGAGCGCATAAAAAAAAAAAATTTAAGTATATAATTTACTGATATACTTCGGATGAGAGGCATGATCTTCCACAACCAATTAATCCAATGTCCAACACTACTTCTTTCTCAAAAAAAAAAAAAAAATGTCCAACACTACTTTTTTCTAAGAAATAATATATATATATATATATATAATTTTTATTTTAAGACAGAAAATTGGTTAGCTAAAAATTACAGTAGCATGCGTTTATACTTTATAGTGCAGTTCTCACACAGCCACAGGGGCCCAACTTTTGGACACGGTCTACCATTAGAATGATGGTATGACTGGCACAATAATTTTGCAGCTACTGGACAAAATTTCCAACTAAGCCTCTGTCCCACTTGTTTTCTTTTGGCTGCTTTTTCTCTGCATCATTTTACTTACCCTTTTTCATTCTCTTCTTTTACATGTATTAAAATATATTTAGTTAAGCCCAAATATATTTAACCCCAAAAAAAAAAGCCCAAATATTCCCTTTGAAAAATGAGATTTATTCCTTATAAGCCCCGTGGCCATATATGAGATTTTCAAAATGGAATTAAGCAGTTGGAGAAAACCTAGTCGAGTGCTTCTATTATGTTCTATAAGTTTTTTGAATTATGGTTCCTTTATAGGTTGTATCTACTTCAACTTCTATCTACTTCTACTTCTATCAACTATAAAAAATAAAAAAAAAAGAGCCAATAGCTCTAATTATAGTGCTCTTGGTTTGTCAAGTGTTATTTTTTGTTGAGCCAAAACGATTTGTTTGGCTGAAGTGTGAAATCAAAATAGGATTAGAAAGAAAAAGAAGGAAGGGAGAGACCAAGTCAAAGACAACTAAGATTTTGATAAATGTCGTATGGGAGTGGGTGGGTAGTAAAGACGGATAGGATAAACACAAAAGGTACTGTTTGAATGATGGTATGACTGGCATAATAATTTTCTGGCTACCGGACAAAATTTCCAGCTAAGCCTCTGTCCCACTTGTTTTCTTTTGCTTGTTTTTTCTCTGCATGATTGTACCAGGAAAATGACCATAGAAAACGAATGATATCGATCACATTCGTCCACATTAAGAAACTCGGTCCTCCTTCACTGCAGCATTACTTTTACACACACTTCATCACTTCTAGCCAGCATTCATCTCTCTCTTTAAGCGTTCCTTTCAGCTACTACCAAGAAATGGCCGAAGCAATCCTCTTTGGTCCTGCACGGAAAATGATCGAAAATCTGGGCTCTCAGACTTTCCAAGAGATTGGATCACTCTGGGGTGTTAAAGATGAGCTTGAAAAAATCAAGAACACCGTTTCCACGGTCCAAGCTGTACTTCAGGATGCAGCGGAGCAGCAAAGTCATAACCATCAAGTCAAGGACTGGCTCCAAAAGCTCAACGATGCAGTTTATGACGCAGATGACTTGTTGAGTGAGTTTTCAACTGAAGCTACAAGGCGAAGCATGGTGAGTGGGAATAAAGTCACAAAAGAGGTACGCACTTTCTTTTCAAAGTCAAACCAACTAGCTTTTCGTGGTAAGATGAGTCGTAAAATAAAGGCAATGAGGCAAAAGCTAAATGCAATAGCAGAAGATAAGAGCAAGTTTAACTTGAAAGTAGACAACGTAGAGACAAATGTTATGAGTAGGAAGAGGGAGACTCACTCTTTTGTTCGGGGAGAGGTTGTTATTGGGAGGGATGAGGACAAAAAGAATATCATAGACCTATTATTCGACTCTAATGTACAAGAGAATATTTCGGTCATTCCCATTGTGGGGATCGGGGGCTTAGGGAAGACTACACTTGCTCAATATGTGTACAATGATGAGAAAGTTCAAAAATACTTTGAGTTAAAAATGTGGGCATGCATCTCTGATGTCTTTGATTTAAAAGTAATTATTGAAAATATAATAGCATCTATTTCTGGTAATACACCAGTTGGAAACCTTGTAATAGATCGGTTGCAAAGTCAACTTCGTGAAAAAATTGATAAAAAAAAGTACTTACTTGTATTAGATGATCTATGGAATGAAAATCCTGAAAACTGGCGTGAATTGAAAAGTCTTTTAATGGGTGGTTCCAAAGGTAGTAAGATTATAATAACTAGTCGTATTAGAAAGGTTGCAGAGATTACACGCACAGTTTCACCATATTTTCTCGAAGGTCTATCCAAAGAACAATCTTGGGTTTTATTTAGGCAAGTGGCATTTAGAAATGGGCAAGAGGCCAACAATCCTAAACTAGTGACAATTGGAAGGGAGATTGTAAACATGTGTCAAGGGGTACCACTTGCTATAAAGTCCATAGGAAATGTGTTATACTTCAAGGAAAAAGAGTCTGAATGGTCATTCGTGAAGGATAATATAAAAGCAAATGTAACTCAAGAGGGTGAAATTTTACCAATTTTAAAGTTGAGTTATGATAATCTCCCATCACATTTAAAGAGTTGTTTTGCTTATTGCTCTTTGTTTTCCAAAGATTATGAGATGGATAAGAAAACAGTAATACAACTATGGATAGCACAAGGGTTTGTCCAATCATCAATCAAAAACCAACAATTAGAGGACGTTGGTGATGATTACTTCAAAGATTTACTTTGGAGGTCTTTCTTTGAAGAAGTAACAAATGCCTATGGAATCCTAAAATACAAGATGCATGATTTAATTCACGATCTTGCAAAATCTATTGCAGGCGAGGAGTGCAGGCTTGTTAGTTTTGATGGCAAAAATATTAATGAAAAAAATCATGATGTATCATGTCCATCTTATATTGACTCATCTTTTAGGGAAACTTTAAGCTTGTTGGTTAAAGCAGTCAAGGTACGTACATTTCTTCTTACATATGATGACAAGGAATCTGGTGCCTTGGAGGAGTCAATGTTGAATACAATTATTTTGAGTTTCAAGAGCTTGCGTGCATTAGATTTACATGCATTGAAGATTACATCAATACCAAATTCTATAGGGAATTTAATACATATAAAGTACCTTGATCTTTCTTTTAATGTGAAAATTGAAACTCTCCCTAACTCAATTACTACATTGTTGAATTTGCAAGTACTAAAACTTTATGTTTGTAAAGGTCTTAAAGAATTACCCAAAAAGTTTGGAGAATTGGTTAACCTCAAACATCTTTATAATGATGGTTGTGATAATTTGAGTCATATGCGTTGTGGATTAGGGCAAATGACTTCACTTCAAACATTACAATTATTCATTGTGAGCACCTCCTCCCAGACTGGTGGATTAGGCGAATTGAAGGAGCTAAACAACCTACGAGGTACATTAGAGATCTCACATTTGGAAGAAGCTAACTCAGAATCCATTGTTGTGAATTTAAGGGAGAAGCAACATCTTGAAAAACTGATATTAAAATGGCACCATCAGGATCAAGTGGATAATAATGAAGAAGAGAAGCTATTAGAAGACCTCCAGCCACACCAAAATCTCAAATATTTTGAAGTGCATCAATACAAGGGTGTGAAACTTTCAAGTTGGGTCTCTTCTCTCGTAAATCTTGTTGATTTAAGTATAAAGAATTGTAAAAGATGCCGATATCTGCCACCTTTGTCTCATCTCCCCTCTTTAAAATCTCTAAGGCTTGATACGCTGAATGATTTGGAGTACATATCTAATAATGATATGAGTAAAGAGGTGCCTGCTTCATCCACAACATTATCGACACCGTTCTTCCCTTCTTTGAAGTCTCTCACAATAATAGAATGTCCTAATTTGAAGGGATGGTGGGGGAGAACAGGGAGGGATTTAGTTGCAACAACATCTGCGTCAACACCAGATCATCAACAAAATCAGTCTCACAACTCATTGCCTTTATTTCCTCTTCTTTCTTCTTTGCGGATTATTAATTGCCCTAAAATGACTTCCATGCCCCTGTTTCCCAATCTCGAAGAATCTCTGTATTTGAAGAATGTCAGTTCGAAGCCTTTGCAAGAGACAATGTCAATGAGTTTTTCAGTTCCCTCTTCCTCCTCTTCATTATCCTCTTCTTCTCCTCTCTCCAAATTAAATAATATGCATTTGGATTCTATAGAAGATATAGAGTCTCTTCCGGCTGAGTGGGCACTATATTCTCTCGAGGAACTACGAATTTGGAATTGCCCTAAACTAACATCTATGTCTGGAGCGATGCGTTATCTCACCTCCCTCTGTGTTCTATCAATTCGCAAATGCGAGGAGTTCGATCCATTAAGAGACATGCATGATGATGGCATGGAATGGCGATGCCTCATTTGCCTCCGTCATTTATGTTTCAGAGGCATTCCGAAACTGAAGTCTCTCCCTGTGGGTCTTCAATGTATTTCCACCCTAAAACAGCTCGCCATTGAAAACTGTCCCAATTTAATGACTTTGCCGGAGCTCACCTCACTTGAAGATTTTTCTATTGAAAGGTGCGAGCCTAATTTGACATCACTTCTTGAGATTAGTTGTCTCACTTCTTTACGGTTGCTGGATATTGGAGACTTTCCCAATTTGATTACTTTCCCCGAATCAATTAGGAATCCAATCTCACTTGAAACGCTTACCCTTTATGACTGTCCCAATCTCACAACACTACCTGATGATGGTTTTCTCAAGTCTTTACAAAAACTGCAAATTGGTTATTGTCCTCGGTTAGCTGAAAAATACAAAAATAAAATCGATAAGGATTTCCCTAATTTGGAAATCGAATGGAATTGGTGCTGAGACCACAGCAGCAAACAGCTCTACTACATCTTCTGCAACGGCCACTCCCCTCTTTCACTTGGTACGCATTCTATGCTTTCAAAAGAAATTGAGCTTTTTACAATTATATTCTCTATGCTACGTTGATTTCCATATATTTAATTAGAATCTGTCACTTTTTCGAATTCTATTCTTTATAGAAACAATATTATTTATATTCAGCCCTGGTATAATTGAATTGCTATTTTGTTTAGGTTTTTTGGTAATAAAAAAATCAGAGACTTTCGGCAACCGAACTGTTGATATTGCTTCAGAGTTCTACTTTAAAGGGTTATTATTATAATTTTTTTTTTTGAAGTACATGCTTTGTGTTCTGTTTACAGCTTCATGGAGATAATTATATGACGAATTTGAATAAGTTTCTGGGGGATAAATCACTTGGATAGTTTCAAGATTTGGGAAGTTGATGCTACTAAGGTATTAAGTTAATTATAATCTAATGATTATTGAATTTTTTGGAATAGCATTGGGATTTCCAATTTGTGTTTATCAAAACAATGGTGCTTGAGTTAATCAATTTTCTTTCAAATCAATAAAAAAAATGTCTTAACAATTGGAAAAAATGAACAGGGGAAGGTTGGCCTTACACTGCTCAAAATTAACAATCTTATACTGTTTTAGTAACTCAAACTGTAATGTTTTTGACTATTCTCACTTTTGAAATTGGATGTAGAATGAATTGGAAACACAGAATGAAAGGAGGTGTATGTATCTGGGCATATTCAAAACCATATGAAAAAGTGCAACAAGTCAACAACTAAGGTGATTATCTTGTTTTGGGTTCATTCTTTTTTCCCTCACGTAAAATGTTCATTCTAGATACTAAGAGGGGACCCAAGAGGGAAGATTCATAAATCCACATTTGTTTGTTCATTCTATTGATTTATATCTTTATATAAATTATAAAATGACACTTTTCTGTTGTGTTCTTTAGGCGAAGTACACTCGGGAAGGCAGTAGTCAGTTTCAAGCCCTTAACATCTTCAAAAGAGCTACCCTCTATGTTGTTTGATGGTCAGGAGAAGCATTGGGAACCTCAAGTTCTTTCTTCAGAGCCGTTTCTTTTCCGTCCCCCGCCTAGGCATAGCGCTTCACTAAATAGAGTGACTCGGAAAAATCAACTGACTTCCACCCTTGTCATATATATTCCATACATCACACTACATAGAGTGAAGTCTGGCACTTGTTGATATTTTGATGACATTCTGGTGAATGATCATTATTGACCAGCCTCTAGGAAAGTGGTTTTACATTCAGGTATTTATCATTTTGTTTGCTTCAACTCTTTATTATTACTCCCTATTCATATCAACAAACAAAAATATCCAGATGTGGTTTTTTGGGTTCTTACATAATTGCTGATTTTGGTTCACTGTCTAATGATAGCTTAGTTTGGATTAAAAGTATGGCTTCATATTTTGAGTTTAGATATGTAGAAATGCTGGGATGAATTTAAATTATGCACAAGATTTGGATACAAAGTTAGAATGAATAAAAATATAAAGTTATGTATAGCTTGTCATTTGAAAGAGGAGAAGAAAATCAATTGAATTTTCACATCAAATGAGAGTTCTTCTTTTGTAAACCAAACTGACATAACATAATATTAGAAACTTTTTTATGCGTTCTCTTACTTACTTTTTCAAAATGATGCCAGGCTGAAATTGTTGGGAAATGGTCCAATACTCTCGCATCCCTGGATTTGATAGTGTTTCAGAAGGATGATTTGGTCCAACAATTCTATTGGTCCATATATCTCCTTTAATATTCAATACTTTGTTTAATCAAGTATTCAACTCCCTTTTGTTTCCCTTCAATTAAAAGTGCAATGATTTTTCCATTAATTTGATTTTGTGAGCAGAGTATTGAAAAGCTTGGAATATGACAACAGACAAGAGTTGGTTACTCCTCAAAGAGAGTCAGTACTGCAATTATGTTGCTACAAATGAGAATGGTAAATATCTTTTTGACCTTTCTTTTATATGTTATTAATGTATGTTCTTAAACTTATATCTAGTAGTTTGGCATGGATAAAAATCACAGCATGGTGTTAACAGTAAGAGGTGTTCCTTTTCAAGGATGGCTTCATCTTACGCACAGCTGATACTTGGGATGTTTGATGACTTTTTACTGAAGCCTCAAGCTTTTTTGTTTATATTAAAAATTTTGAAACCAAAACAGTAATTATTTTTAACTCTAATTATTCTCAGTTTTTCACTTTCTACTCTGTAACCATATGAATCATAAAATGAGTAATCATGTTATTCTCTACAATATAACTATAATCTTTTATCTCATTATGTTGTTATCTGGGAAGGGAAGAAAAATTGTTCTTCACTTCGGCAGATGCTTCACAACATCAATATGAAGAAAAAAGAAAGAACAAAAGAGATCTGGTGTCAGTTCATTTAGAGGGATTAAACTCCTATATTTTCTTATGTGCATGCATCTCCTTTCTAACTTTGCTTTGAATTTATCAAATACCAATTTGACTCTCTTCATTCTTCCTTTTTGTTTCAGGTTTAGTGAGTCTATCAGTTATTGGATTATGATAAACAGGAACTTTGAATTTGAATACAGGCAAGAGTTTAATAGTTCATGTGTCTTGTAACCATACGGGGAACGGAAATTCACCGCAACTACAAAAAGATAAACTGGTACATATATCACGCCTATCGTTATATATCTTACATTATGGATTAGGTTAAATGGTTCATTTGTTTTGAATTTTTGGAAATTTGATTGCAAAATGGTAGTAGTAGTGGCATTAATTTCTTCACTTTTATATTTATTTTTCTAATTTAATTCTCAAAATAATTTCTGATAGGTTGGAAAGGACGAAGACTGTAGCTTGGTGTTAGCAACGATATTACTTCCTAGCTTCAGTTAGAGCTTAATTTCAGGGTGACTGGTTCTTGGACTTTCCAACCTCCCTCTGTGAAAACATAAGCTTATTGATTATGTTCATATTAATGTAGTTGTTTCAATAACAAAACAGGCTTGTCGTCTCTTTTCTTCTCTTCTTCTTCTTTTTTTAATGCTTTTGAAATTGTAACTCTTTTACCTATATGCATAATAGTACTTTAATGCATCCAATTGAACTTCGTTACAAGAACTATTATGAGAAATATTTTATAGGGATTAAGCATCTAGCAAATGACGATTATCTGAAGAATTTGAATCTTCTGTGGAAATATGATGAGGGGATGTATCGCTTGGATACTTTCATAATTTGAGAAGCCAATGTAAGTAAGTCAGTTAGCTTGTCTATAATTAAATGTTACGTTTGATTATAATAAAATTTGAAAAATTCTGAGTTGTGATCAAATGCAACTTATATTCTCCTGTTACCTTTTTTCTACACAGTTCTTGAGTTTGGAGATGGAATATTTAAGATATGTTCTACCTTGGGTGACACTCATCCAAGAAGCAATGGTTTTGACAAGGTTGGAACAAGAGAAACTGGTAGATCTTTCTGATTTTATTGTTAGTTGTTACTAAATTACACCCTTAAATTCTATAAATTTTAATAGAAAACAGTTGATTGCTGAGAAGGCATAGATGAAGTTGTCTTTTCTAACTTAGACTAATATTAGGTATGTGGCTATTTCTATGCCTTCTTTCTTAAGTTGATCCCTCCATTTGCCATGATCACATAGAAAAATCATTTGCTTTTCCAGTTTACCTTTCATTACAACTGCTGTGGATGGACCAAAAAACATTGACACCACACTGATGGGTCAAATTTTCAGAATTGTGTTCAGATTTGCTAGACAGGTATGCCTACAAACAATTGTTACTCTCGTATGAAATATCAATGAACGTTTGATTTCCATCACTTCAGTGGATTACAACTACAATCTACTTTTTCCTAGGCTTTTATCACCTGTTGAAACTGCCTTCAGAGATACAAAGCTTTCCTTCAAAGATATATATATATATATATATAGTAAACTATGAAGACGGAGCTGATGATGAAGATAGAAACCCGAGCTGGCTTTCAAAAATGTTTGAATATGGTTTCCTTAAACTCATCAAGTTGATGGACCATGTTCAGGTCAGCCAATTCCCCCAGATAATCCAACAAGTGGTCAGGAAGATCAAAAGTCCTTTTGTTTCCATCAGATGCTGAAGTACTCTCCCACAATGGGACGGTAACAATTGGATGTCAGTACAGCCTTCCCACCACCTTGTTCTTATTAATGGGTATACTCACAATGGCCCCTGGTATGATGGTGATTCCTACTTATCTTATGAAGATCCCCTGGCACTCGTATATTGTTGGACAAATTACTTCAACAATGAACTCCGAGATATCACCAGCGAACTATGGGAAAAGTACCACTTCATAGGTAATACAGGCAGGATAACTGTATTCACCACCAAGCCATATTCAGAAGCCTTCAGCACCTTGAGGATTAATTACACAGGCTTTCCTGAATACACAGTCGAAAAACCAGACTACGAACCCTTCCTATATTGTGGGTTTTGTAATCTGTTTGACAAATACCATGAGCACGGCCAGGATGAGGATCCTCCAGCCTTTGATCCTTATGATACGAGACAGATTGATCCGGTTACTATTCAAAATCAGCACCAGCTACTATTTTGAACAGTTTCCGCTTTATCAAACAGTACCTCTACAGTACCCTAAAAAGCAAGGGGACAAGTTACTGTAGCAACAATAGTTACTATTCACAGCAATCATGACAGATCACTGTAGCAGTCGGTGGAAAAAGTATTTCACCCAAGTAAAAGCAGGATTCTTCCGTAATTTCCGCAGCATCCTATGCTCCTTTCAGCCTATATAAGGGAGCTCACTCTTCAGTCTTCAGCAAGCTCAAAACTTCTACCCTCCAAACAGAACTTCATTCCCTCTCCAGCAAAGGTTTTTCCAGCAGAAATACCTTAGAGGTAGCCAAGTTTTAGGATCAGTCTCCTAAACACAGTCTATCCATTGTAAGCCACAGTCGGCTATTTTATTTTACCTTCCGCATTACCTGGTTTCAGTGCCCAGTCGCCTGATTCTCAGTTTATGTAACTTACGCCCCTTTGTTTCCACCGACTGCTACAGTGATTTGTCATGATTGCTGTAAATAGTAAACTTTTAACTATTCCTGCTATAGTAACTTGTCCCCTTGCTTTTCCGGATTGGGGTACTGTAGAAATAGTAACCTGCTGATACTGCTGGTACTGTTCAACTCAGTGGCTGGTGCTGATCTTGAATAGTAACAAAAAGGGCTTTAGTCAGTGCCAGGGGCTTCTGATGGATAAGGATCCCATAGGGAATAATTATCGCAGTTATGCCCGTGATGTCTGGCAAGGTTATTGCAGAGTTTACAGTAGAGGAATGGTTTACGGACAAACTTTTCTTCTGTCCTGATGGCTGAGTCATATGGTCTTTTCCCAAAAACATAGATTCTGTCTGTGGAGTCTATGAATTGGTAATCTTTCCAGAGCTCTTGACTGATATCAATGATCTGGTTGTCGAAGTAATTCCTCCACCGTTCTGCTAGAGCCTTAGGGTATTTGTAGGAAATGTATGTGTCTCCTTCATACCACGGGCCCTGATAAGTATAACCATCGATGAGGACGAGATGCTTTGAGGGATGAACTTCTATCCATCTTTCTCTGTCCCAATCTGGTAAAGTACTCCAACATCTGATAGAGACAGATGGGCTGTTGATCATCTTGACAGCATTTTGGATGATCTGGGGCATCTGGCTGACTTGGTCATGACTTGTTATGTTGATGAGTCTGATGAAGCCTGATTCGAACATCTGTGAGAGCCAGGCTGGGTCTCTTTCATCATCTTCTGTTTCGTCATCATAATTAACCAAAAGTCCTGGAAAGGGATGCTTGTTTTCATATACTCTGGTGCTGTTACCAAAGTAGTCTTCCCATTCGGCTTGGGCTAGGATGTTATCCATGTCATCCGAGTCTTCTGGATTAGGAATAGTGGAAGTGACTAGTACCTTGAAGTGTTCATACCAAAGATTCCTGCTTTCATTTATTGCCTCGCTATTCAGAATACGATTTTGTAAATCTGAAGGCAAGTTGGCGGTGGCACTTTTAAGGATAGTCCGAGCCTTAAGGCTGAATTTGGAATAATCCGTGCCCATGATAGTCATTTTATCCATTGAATGGATATTCTCTTTGCCAGAGAGTTGACTAGTTAATTTTTCATTTATAGCCATAAATCTACTGAAATATGTATCCATTGGGTACATATCTCGAAGGGATGTTGCTCCTCTATGGCTGGTAGAGGAAGCGCCTTCATGCTTTACAAAAGACTGTCCCATTGCTGGTAGTCTTCTGTCCCATTTCTTAGGGGCCAAGTAATCAACCTTTCTCAGTTATGTAAGTTACCAGTTTATCATTATAACAAGTTGGTCGGCACTGCCGCCATAGTTATCCAGATAATATTGGCATATTTTGGCATTATAATTATTTTGAATTACTTTATGGATATATCTCCCATTCCCCATATTTTGTTTTACATCTATTTCATGATAACTCTTCCATTTCCAATTATTTATTTCTTCGTCTGTTACTACTTCATCATCTTCTTTTACATCTGTAAATGGTAGGCTGAGCCTCCTTCTAACCATTCTATTTGTTATCCTGTGATTATTTGTTCAAATTAACCTTTACTTCACAGTTATCCCTATTCTTCCTATTTTTGTATCTATCCCGGAATATTTGTTGCAGATTCTTATACCTGTGAGATTTGTTACCAAAGTCTGTGTGGTCTTCCGATTGTTTCTCCAAGTTCTACAAACTTCCCAGGTTTGGTTTGATCAGCCCGTTAAAGCCCAGGTAGAGGCGTGTTAGGGTGGTCCCCATTAGGGTGGTCCCTTGGAAGCTTTCGCTTAGATGGCATCTCACATGTGCTGCTTGGAGTTCCTTAAATTTTGGTGAAATTTGGTATTGATGCTGATGGTATTCTTTCGGTCACTGCAGTTGACAGGGGAATTGGAAAGAAACAGGATATCACCATAACTGGTACTAGCACCTTGCCAAGTGAAAAGGTTTGTTTTGAAAAAACTGTTGTTATGAAGAGTGTTTGGTATTTGTTCAAATTAAAGTTTTTGGTTAATTTGGGGCTTGAATGATCCGGAAATCTAACCTAGCTTAGCTGAATATAATTATCTAACCATATGAGAAATAACTGAATATATATAACAAATGCAACTATAGAAATATAAGAGATTGCATCACCAAACTCCAAGTAAATCAAGACTCATTTCTGTATTAGTGCATTTTACTACTTAGATATTTTATACTCCTATTAACATAGCCATTGTTGGCAGGAAATGATTTTTCTTGTTTATATGCTTATTTATATTTTCTAAATAAAAAAATAAAATAAAAATTCTTTTATTTCTTAATCTTTAATTTTGATTTTATAGCTCAAGGGCTTCTTTTTTTGTATTTGTTATCCCTTTCAATGATGCTACTATGGTCTTCAAGAACCTATATCTTTCTTTTCTTTCTGAAATCATAGCATTTATAGCATCTATTTTTTTCAATTAATAAATAAATAAAAATAAATGGAAACATTCTCATTTTATATTAGTAACCCAATTATGTTACTAAACCCCATGTTTGTATGTACAAAATAAAAATGTTGCAGGTGGATAGGATGGTTAATGAAGCTGAAAATTTGCAAAGGGAAGACAAGGAAATGAGGGATGCCATAGACACAAAGAACCATGCTAAACCAGTTTTGTACATATTAGAAGCAACTAAAAGAGTTGGGAGACAATGTTCCTAGCTAGACAAGGAGAATGTAGAGGCTAAAGTGAATTCACCCAAGCCATTAAAGATGCAATGGATCTACCCAAGCCATTAAAGATTCAATGGTTGTCCTGAATCAAGAAATTATGTAACTGTGGTAGTCAATGTTGATATGAATTAGAATTTGATTGTCTATTAGCTTTTTTTCAGATTGACTTCTTTGCATGGACGGCAACTATTGTTTAGCCTTGAATTATGTTAGAGTTGAGAGAGAACTCTTTGATATAGAGTTACTTGGGTGTATTGGGGTTTGGGTTTGTGAGTGGTTCTACACCACTGTTGTACTCTCCATATTTGTTAGTGAAACTTTCTCATTGTCACCGCCCGTGGATGTAGGCCAAAGGCCGAACCATGTAAATCCTCGGTGTTCTCTCTTGTATGCGGTTGTTTATTTTTCATTCGGGGTTTTTTTTTTTCACTCATAATATTTATTTGTGAGATTTTTCTAAAGACATAATATTTTTATAAAAAGATCTTATACAAGAATGTATCCAGATACCCTTTCCCACAACAGTCAATCTATGGTCAGCCTAGCCAACTCAATGTTGGGTTGATTCTGGGATTACACTTGGGTCATTTAGATCAACTGGGAAAATAACTAATGGTGATGATATGATCAATGCAGATTTCATGGATAGTGTGCAACTCTTAGAACTTCAATTCTGATCACGCATACTTGCATACTTGTATATTTTCTATGTTAGTTTGTGATTTTGCAAAGTATGATGAGTACATTTTCAAATGTGATTTAGAGATGGGGTAGTTGTTAATGGCATAAAACTTGGCAAAAGGTTTAGTCTCTATTGCTATTTTTTTTTTTTAGATGAATAATACGAATTTATTAAGAGGAAGACCTAGGGACTAACCCATCTAACTTCTCCACCGGTAAAAGAAAGGTAGGATTAAAGGAGATGGGAATGGCACTGGTACAAGGCAGAACATGATAATTACCCAACAAGTGGACTAGTTAGAAATTTCTTTGTAATGAAAAGATTCGTTGCAAGTATTTGTTTAAGAAATTTTATTCGTAATCATTCGTTCGGTGTAACTGAGGATGAAGACAAAAGTTTGTTGTTCACTCGACCAACTTCACTGTACACATTTACAAATTTTGGTCAAATGATCGGTTTAGCTAATATAAGAAAAAATTTTCAAGTTTGTACCAAACTCAACATTATACGAATTAGTCGTAGACCCACGCAATGCGTAGGAATAAATAAATATTTTATATTGCAATATAATGTATAATTTTTTCCCTAAAATTCTTTGAAGATAATTTGTTCTTCCTTAAAATTAAAAAATTTCTATTCAGTCCAATTAGGTTTACTTCGGTCCACTCAAGTCAATTTCAATCCCCCTTCAGTCCATTTTAGACTAATTGGGTCCTAACTGGATTCTTTTTGTAGGGTTTCTTTTCAAGTTTAGCTCCCAAAAAAAAATATTTTATTTTTGGGTTGAAAAGTATAAAATTTATTATATTTGGGCTAAAATCTTTAGTTTTGAGTTTTATTAAAAAAAAAAAAAAAAAAAAACACGCTGAAATAGACATTAGAAATTACAAATATGAACCTAAAAATGCAATAAAAATGAAAAATATTCAAACGTTTAATTCAGTCCATATTGGTTCTATTTGGCCCATTCTGTTCTCTTCCGTCCAATTTGGTCCCATTCAATCCTATTTAGCCCACTCTGTCCACTAAAATTATATTTGGTCCAATTTGGCCCATTCGGTCTAATTCGGTCCATCTAGTCCACATTGGCTCTATTCGGTCCACATTAGTCCTATTTTTTCCACTTCAGTCTACTTCGGTCCACTCAGTCCACATTGGCTCTCTTCAGTCCCCATTGGTCCTATTTGGTCCATTCTGTCCACTATGATCCACTTCAATTCTATTCGGGCCATTTAGTCTACTATGGTCCTATTTGGTCCATTTTGTCCACTTTGGTTCTATTCGATCCATTCTGTCTACTTTGGTCCTATTTAATCCACAGTACTCCCATTCGGTCCAGTATGTCCACCTCGGTCTATTCGATCCAATCTGGTCCCGTTAGGTCCATTTTGTCTACTTTGGTCTTATTCGGTCCCTTTTAATCCTTCTGTCCACTAAAGTTCTATTCGGTCCAATTCAACCATTCGGTCTTATTTAGTCTACTTCTGTCTAATTCGGTCTATTCAGTTCACATTGGCTCTATTTGGTCCACATTAGTCCTATTTTGTCCACTTCGGTCTAATTCGGTCCACTCAGTCCATATTGGCTCTATTCGTTCCACATTGGTCCTATTTGGTGCACTCTGTCCACTTTGATCCACTTTAATCCGATTTGGGCTATTAGGTCCACTTTGGTTCTATTCGGTTCATTTTGTCCAGTTTGGTTCTATTCGGTCCATTTTGTCCACTTCGGTCCTATTCAGTCCGCATTACTCCTATTCAGTCCAGTACGTCCACTTCGGTCCTATTCAGTCCATTTTGTCCACTTGGGTCCTATTTCGTCCTTTCGTTCTAATTCGGTCCTATTCGATCCACATTGTTCCTATTGTTGATGTAACACAAATTATATTTACTGTCACATTAAATTACTTTTATTTTGTTAATATAATTAGTAGTTCTATAACATTTTTTTTTGCAATGAATTTTGGGCCCTCAAATTTCGTCATTGGCCCATTACATTGTAGTGATACCTTACATGGGCTTGAAGGCTGGAATAGCCCTCCAATAAATGATAGAAAAACAAAATAACAAAATATTAATTTATAATAATTCATGAATTTGACACTTTTATTTGCAACATATAAATATCATGGTACTCACCCTAGTCCCTGTGGTTTATCAAATCTTAAATTACAAAGTTCATGGTAGCTAGAATTATTGATTTGTTGTAAAATTTCTTTTAGTGCCTTTCCAGAACTATATATTATCCAACGATTTGTTGTAACAATAAACACTGATTTGGTGTTTGATTAGGTTGGATCATTGGGTGTCAGTGCTGCATCTTATTATTTTCTTTGAAATATTGAACTAAAGATGCATATCTAACATTGGTTTAAATAGGCTTATTTGTTGCATTTTTTATTTGTTAAATTGGGTTTGGATTTAGGTCCAATGTTTCAATGTACTGGATTCAACACAAATAAGAACAATTTTTATTTATTGAATTTAAATACAATATTTTATGTTTAATTTTTTTTAAAAAAAAAGACAAAATATAAATAATTTAATGATATGGAGGATGTTGCTAAACTTAAATGTTGAATAAAATAGGATGAGAAGATAAAATAGTAAAAATGAAATGTATAGTGATAAACCCCAAATTATTTTAGTTATGCTATGTAATAAAATAACATTATTTTATATACTATTTTTATAATGCAATAAGATAATATTTGACAATCAATGAGAATAAAAAAGATAACAAAATAAAACTCAAAACTAAATTGTATCAACTCAAAGGAGAATTCTAAAGAATATAAAAGTTCATCAACCTAAAGTAGAGATGCGAGAAAAAAAAAAAACCAAAAACAGAAAAAAAAAAAAAAAAAATATATATATATATATATATAGAGAGAGAGAGAGAGAGAGAGAGAGAGAGAGAATAAAATTATGTGAAAAAATAATTTATAGTATATATAAAATAGAAAATTATGCATGGAATGAAAGAGGGAATGACAAATTTATAGTGTAAGGATAAGAATATAAAGAGTCAAAAATAAAGGAAGATAAAGGGATAGAAAAATAATGCTATTAAGTTAGAGAGTAGTGGGAATATGAAAAGTTAAAATAGAATGAGAAAGGTTGAAAAAAGTTAAGGTAGAGAGGAGTGGGGATATAAAAAGTTAAAATGGAATTGAAAATTTAATAATAAATAAGAATAGTTAAAAATAAGATAAATATGATATTTTAATTGTAATATAATGGAGTTTTTAATTCACTTTAAATGATAATAACATGGCTATTGATATGACTTAATTAGAGCGTAATAACAATAAATGCTACGTTTTAGCTTTTAGATGTGTATAAATTAGACTCAAGGCCATAATTCATTAAAAAATAATAATCTAATAAATCTTACAGGAAAGGCTGGATAAGCAAGTTAAAGAAAGCCCTTGGTGTCATGCAACACTTAACTTCTCTCCATCAATGAACCTATAGAATAAGAATTTACATTTTCTAGCACCAGCAACTCCCTGTACATGTGGGATTGCTTACCCTTGTGCACACTTAATCAACTTTATATGTCAAGCATAATTTTTTTTTTTAATTTAAAATAAAAGAATAAGTGACACGTTAGATGAATTATAAAATTTTAGCACCATCTTACAAACTAATGTATCAAACTTTTAATTAATTAATTGTCATGTCCCAACGTATTGGACCTTATTTTTCAAATATATATTCTTATATCAAACACATTTTTCTTGCAAGTGTTGTACTTCAAACTTCTGAGCATCACTAAACGCTGAGTCTCATGCTTTGTGAGATTGTAGTTTGTGGGATAGCAAGGAGTGTACCTGCCTGCCTCAGTTGAAATTGTGTGGCACAGATCTTCCATGCCAAAATTGCTCTCAACTGCTTGAGTTGAGAAGAGGCCAAAAAGAGAGAGTCTAGCCAAATTGTCACACATGCTTCAGCTAAGGCAGCATATTATTCTTTACTATTTAGAATGTGACTTAGACATTAGAATAATCTGCTACCTAAGTGTGTGAATTTGACCCGTGGAGCTTGTAATGAACTAACCAAAAGCTTTAGTTTTTCGTACTTTGATAATGTGATTATTTGGATAGACTCATCTTTTGTGGGTGCTTTATACACAAAAATCCTTATGAATTTTATGTTTTTCCTAACAATTGTAGACTTCCTTTAAAAATATAACGTTGTATCAATAATATTTTCACAACAAATCTTAGGTAGTAGACTGCTATTGATAGGTATAAAAAGTGATGTCAATAGTGAGTCTAAATTAGAATCAATCACAATCAATAACTTAGGACTTGCTGTGAAAATATTGTGAACATAAAATTACTCTTTAAAAAATTAACCTTAATTCAAGTTCAGATGAGAGATCCCTATCACATAAATAAAGAGTGGGGCTATTATTAAATAAAAAAAGAAAAGAAGAAGAAGGTAGATATGTTTCATTGATTTGAAATATTTGTTACATAAAAAATGACTCTTGACAAGAGGAAAGAAAAAAATATCAATTTATATTAGTTACAGCTTTTGATAGCAGAAATCTTAAATATAATAAAGTAAACAATAAATCAATTTCTATACTACAACTTCTGGGAAAGTAATTCCTAGTTAGAGTTAATTATTTATATATTTTTCATTGCTCTTGATCATCTGTTCAAGATTTTGTCTAACATGCTCTTGAGTCTATCTGTACCTTTTGACTAGCCTAAACTACCAATAGTAACATGGTTGGTGTAGGGTCACAAATTGTAGCCCACACCCAGATGGAAACAGGAAATGGGTCCAATAAGCCCAATACAATAAATTTGTAAGAGAGTGGGCCAAAGAATTGGGCTAATAACGAGTCTTATAACAGTTACTGAAGGTTAGGAACTTGGCCGAGGAGACTAAAACACATAAACAAGTTAAGATCTTATGTCCGAGGAGCAAGTTTTGGATTAATTGATGGATTCGAGTAAGGTCCGAGGGGTAGGATCTTAGATAAAATGTTTTTCTTTTGGTTGTGTTCTTCCAGATGCTACAGTAACTCTTTCTTGATGTTTCTTCTTTTTCTCCTGTGTCTTTCTTCTGGAGGTTTTACTCCATTATATAGTCCTTCATTGTTCGATCCTATCGTCCACTTGTCTGCCATCTAGCCTGGTACTTGAGTTTCTGTTTCTTTCCTTACAGCTTTTTGATTTTCTGGGGGTAAAGGTGATTTAAAACACTGTTCAGGAGTCTTCTCCACATAAATGCGGCCAGGAAAGCTGCTGTAATGCATTTAATGCGGTGGTAGCAGCTTTTTCCCAAGATATTTCTGCATCCTTATCCCTTCCATGTGCATTGGTAATCTATCTTCACCTTTGGAACTTCCTGGAAGGTGGACTAAGGGGAAGTCGAGGCCCCTCTTACCGACATATACCATACCCGAGGAGGGTACTCCTCTCGGATCAACATCCCTGGATATTTACGTGTTCTACTGTTAATTACGAGGTTTCCCTATGATTTCCTCTCCTCGGACGTATTGTTGGTGAAACGTTGTACCTAAACCCACCACATGGGCCCAGGTTTTGCTCCCCCACAATAGCCCCTCAAAATTCTAATTTTTCTTTCTTATCCGAGGAGGAAAATTAGGATTTTGATGTACATCAGTAATTACGATGTAGTCCTTAACAGTATTTAAATTAGGGGCGTGTAAGGGTCATTTCTGCCATTTCGTGAGGGCTTCTGACGCTTGGGAACTTGCACAATCATCATTAAACGCTTAGAACTGCGTTTCAATCCAGACATCCTACGGCGGAATACAAATCCAACGGTCCAGATCTCATCTTCAATATTTGGGCGGGATTGTGTCTTTTCCTTTTTCCGTCCCCATTATAAAAACCTTCAGACGTTACTTTTTGCTTCTTATCAGAGCTTGCAACTTCAGAGCATTCATATTCAGGCATCCACCATTCTTTCACAAGAAAGAGAGCTTAACGATCTTCCAGCGACGAGAGGAACAATCCGTATTCATTCTCACGTAAGTTTCGCGCTCCAACCTCCACTGTATCCTCGGCTAACCACTTCACCTTTTAGAAACTAACAATGGGTAGATTCGAGCGCTTAGTAAACACTCCGGCCCTGATAGAGTTATTCAAAGAAAAGTACCACATTCCCCCGGAGGTGGTGGTACGTCATTGCACCACAGAGGGAGTGGAGTTTGACCGGAAAGTAGGGGAGGTGGTTATCCCTATGATTGCCTTTATAGAAGGGGGGATGACCATCCCCATGGGTAGGATTACACGGGACTATCTTCGCGCCCATAGACTCTGTCCCCACTAGTGTGCCCCCAACTTCTTTAGAGTCCTAGGATCAATCGACGCTTTGGACCAGCATCTGGGGCTAGGATTGACTTGGCACGACGTCGCCCACCTATATGAAGGCCATATAGAGTCTCGGGTAGGCTTTTACCTTAAGTCCCGTAACAATGTGGTCAAACTGATATCCTGCCTCCCCAAGTCTACTAAGGGGACGAAAGACGACTATCTAATCTTGTCGGGGCCTTGGAGCGACGGCCTAGCCTGCCCAACTAAGGCCGGGACACCAGGTGGAGCAACCTAGATTTAGGATTTCTAACTTTAGCACTGAGGAGTATTTTAGTGCATTTGCATTCATCTATTTAGTTGTTTTATATTATTACTATTATTTTTTTTTTTGTAGCCGAGGCTTAACCGTGTGATTTGCTTGCTTGACAGATAAGTTTTTTACCAATCCCAAGCTCAGCCTGATCAACGTTCCAGCATTGAACTTCCTGCTGAGATCAGAAATTTTTGTGAACGACGACGGGCAACTACGGGCGGTTCACCTTATTTTGGACTTCGAGCCTATTTCGAGGTCATATTTAGACGTCGGCAACTCCATCGGAGCAGGAGACCATCGTTTGGCGCGCATAGACGTGTCTCGGCCAAACTTCCTCGCCAACTATGATCTTCCTCCAGTTGACCATCCCATCCTACAGGGGATCCCCCTTGCTGCTGAACCGTTGCGTGAAGTACCACTTGGGGTAGCTATCCTCCGAGAAGGCACAGCTTCTTCTTCCTCCCTCGAACTAGAGATTGACAAGTTCAGGTTTGAAGAAGAAACAGTCCTTATATCAGAGGCCGAGGAGGGAGCGAACGAGCAGTCGTGCGTGCAAACTCCAGCTCAGGTGATAACCTATATTGCCGATACATCTGACGAGGAGGAAGACATGGCTCCCAAGACTGGCCCTACTTTGAAGGAGCTGATGCGGAACAGGAACAAGGGGCCATTTCCTCAAGATAAGGGCAAATCAAAACAAACTGCAAATCCTCCCCCTCCTTCGCCCCAGGTGCCTGCCGACCTCGAGCTCAAACCAAACCCAGATCTGAGGAGGAAAAGGCCAGTGGAGCCTACCAAGGAGGGGGAGTTAGGCCCATCTAGGGGCAATAAGCAGGCCAGACCTACACAAGAACGTCGGGGTAGGAGGGCCCACTCTGTGGAGAGCCGTGAGGAGCAACCAGCGGCCCAGGTTTGTCAGCCACCACGAACTTGGTCACCAGTGCTGGAGGTTGATGGTGCTCCCATCTCGATGGATGCCTCACTTAGGCACTTTCGCGGTGGCCATGCAGGCCGTATGGCTGATGCTTTGCTACAGCCCCTCCTCCTACCTACGGACTTGGCGGCTTACAGGAGTTTCGATTATCCTGACCTACTCTTTTCCATGAAAAGGGACTTGGCTATGGTGAGTAACTTCAATTTGATTTTTTTTATTCGCATATTATTTCTTAAATCTAAGCCACTTTTTCACTTTGCATAACAGGTCGCGCAACAAGTGTACGTGGCTGAGGAGTGGGCGAAGAGCTTTCGTGACGAGACAAAGGCTGCCCACGAGGCCCGAGAGACTGCGGAGGACCATCTGAATGTGCTGAGAAACCAACAAAAGCAGATGGCTGAGCAGGTGAAGAAAGCTATCCAGGACAAGGCCAGCGCTGAGGCTGGCTTAAAAACGACTGAAAAGCAGGCTGAGACTCTTCGCAGCGAACTACATCTCTGCGAAATCAACTTAGCAACGGAGAGGCAGATGGTGAAAGATCTACGCGAAGAGCTTCATAAGGCTAAGGAAGCTGCATAGCTACAGAAGGAGGCAGCCGAGGCCGAGAAGCAAGCCTCTTATGCTCTTGGGGTGGAAGAGACTCAGAGCAGGCTGACTGAAGAATTTTCTTCTGTCGCTAGGGACTACTGCGACGTTACTTGGGAAAAAGCCCTTGACGCCGCTGGGGTCCCTGTTGACTCTAGCCTTAGGAGGCCTGAGAGCGTATACTACGATCCTGATATTCAGCCGCTCCCAGGTTCTGACCCTCCTCCTTCAGAGCAGCCAGCCCTAGTATCTGAAGCTCTTGCGACAAATCAAGCTCTTCCAGCTCCTGTGGAAGTCCCAACAGCCTCCCACCAAGACGCTGGTCAAGGGGAAAGAGTTGAGGCCTCCCAGGGTAAGGCTCCAGATGCTGCCCCTTCGCAGTCCGAACAAGTAGCTGACCACCAAGCTCCCAAGACAAAGGCCTAGGATATTTATTTTAGTGTTGTTTTTTTTTTGTTTTCTATGTTTACCGTGTTAAAGACTTGTACTGTGTTCTAATCATTAATGAAGATATACTCCTTTTGTTTTACGTATCATGGCAAGTAATAGTAAATCCTTTTGCTGTCATTTCATTTTTTTTTTTTACTTGTGTTATATGCATGACTAATTTGATTAAGAAGTTCTGGAAGTTGGGTTAACATACGAGCTAAATAAATATAACTAAACTTAACAAGAAATTTGAGTCATGCATTTATATCTATATTTGAATGCTTAAAAGGAAAATAGAACAAGTGTTAACTAACCCAAATCATCTGGTCAGAAATCTCCAGTCATGATTGTATTTAAGTTTAAACACCTGATAGAACGGCGAGAGTGTTAACTAACCTAGATCATCTGGTCCGAGGACTCATGCATGATTGGATTTAAGTTAAAACACTTCATAGAACGGTGAGAGTGTTAACTAACCCAGATCATCTGGTCTGAGGACTCATGCATGATTGGATTCAAGTTTAAACACTTCATAGAACGGTGAGAGTGTTAACTAACCCAGATCATCTGGTCCGAGGACTCATGCATGATTGGATTTAAGTTTAAACACTTCATAGAACATCGAGAATGAGGGTGCTAACCAATCCAATTCATTTGGTCCGAGGACTCAGGCATGATTGGATTTAAGTTTAAACACTTCATAGAACGGTGAAAGTGTTAACTAACCCAGATCATCTGGTCCGAGGACTCATGCATGATTGGATTCAAGTTTAAACACTTCATAGAACGGTGAGAGTGTTAACTAACCCAGATCATCTGGTCCGAGGACTCATGCATGATTGGATTTAAGTTTAAACACTTCATAGAACATCGAGAATGAGGGTGCTAACCAATCCAATTCATTTGGTCCGAGGACTCAGGCATGATTGGATTTAAGTTTAAACACTTCATAGAACGGTGAGAGTGTTAACTAACCCAGATCATCTAGTCCGAGGACTCATGCATGATTGGATTTGAGTTTAAACACTTAATAGAACGGTGAGAGTATTAACTAACCCAGACCATCTGGTCCGAGGACTCATGCATGATTGGATTTAAGTTTAAACACTTCATAGAACGGTGAGAGTGTTAACTAACCCAGATCATCTGGTCCGAGGACTCATGCATGATTGGATTTAAGTTTAAACACTTCATAGAACGGTGAGAGTGTTAACTAACCCAGATCATCTGGTCCGAGGACTCATGCATGATTGGATTTAAGTTTAAACACTTTATAGAACGGTGAGAATGAGGGTGCTAACCAATCCAATTCATTTTGGTCCGAGGACTCAGGCATGATTGGATTTAAGTTTAAACACTTCATAGAACATCGAGAGATATGGAAAGAGGCATACATATTTAACATAAAGAACAAATATTGATCAAATACAGATTTATTAATAATAATACCTTTTCAAATTATTGACATTCCAAGGGCGGGGTACTACAAGTTCGTCCAAGTCTTCCAAGAAATATGCTCCAATACCAGCATTGGAGGTGATACGATATGGTCCTTCCCAATTTGGCCCTAGTTTTCCCCACGTAGAGTTCTTTGCCGAGCCCACAACTTTGCGCAGCACCAGGTCACCTGGGACCAAAGGTCTTGTCTTTACATGGGCGTCATAACCTCGCTTCAGCTTCCGTTGGTAATGAGCCAATTGAACCATTACGTTTTCCCTTTTTTCATCAATCAAGTCCAGACCTCTTGCCAAGTTTTTATCGTTGTCTTTTGGATTGAATGAGCTTGTTCTCGTCGTTGGGAACCCAGATTTCAAAGGGATGACTGCTTCAGCTCCATAAGTCATTGAAAAAGGGGTCTCTCCAGTGGACCTACGAGGTGTGGTCCTGTACGTCCAGAGTACATGCGGGAGTTCTTCCACCCATCTGCCTTTCGCATCATCCAATCTTTTCTTCAATCCGCTTAATATGACTTTATTCATAGCTTCAGCTTGTCCATTCCCTTGAGGGTAAGCCGGAGTAGAATATCTGTTAGTGATCCCCAACTCGCCACAGTAATTTCTGAACATCTTACTGTCAAACTGGAGTCCATTATCTGAGATGAGTACATGAGGGACACCGAACCAAGTAACAATGCTTTTCCAGATGAATCTTTTCGCATCCACATCTCGGATATTGGCTAGAGGTTCTGCTTCAACCCACTTTGTAAAATAGTCAGTGCCGACTATGAGATATTTCTTATTTCCCACAGCCTTAGGAAATGGTCCGACGATGTCCAAGCCCCATTGAGCGAATGGCCATGGACTAGATATTGGATTGAGGACTCCTCCTGGCTGGTGTATACTCGGTGAATACCGTTGGCATTGATCGCACTTTTTGACATATTCCAAAGCTTCTCTTTGCATGTTCGGCCACCAATAACCCTGAGTAATGGTCCTATGCGCTAAGGACCTGCCTCCAGTATGGCTTCCACAGATTCCCTCATGCATCTCTTCCAATAGCAATTCCGTTTGATCGGGATGAACACATAGCAAATAAGGCCCAGAGAAAGAACGCCTGTATAGCTTGCTATCCTGTGACAGCCAATAACTAGGAGCCTTCTTTCTTATTTTGTCGGCTTCGATTTTCTCTTTGGGTAGAATATCTTCCTTTAAGAATTGCATGACAGGATCCATCCAACTTGGCCCCATTCTAACTTGATTGATCTGAACTACGTTTGCTATTGTCGAGGGTCGATGCAGGTCCTCAACGAGGATTATGCGAGGCAAGTTCTGTGCCGAGAAAGTTGCGAGAGTGGCCAAAGAGTCCGCATGCGTGTTGCCACTTCTTGGGACATGTAGCAAGCTAAAGGATTCGAACTCCATCTGCATGATTTTCACTCGGCTAAGATAACCTCGCATTCTCTCGTCTTTGGCTTCAAATTCACCTTTGACTTGACCAACAACTAGCCTTGAATCCGAGAAGAGTTCGATGGACTTTCCTCCCATCCTTAGGACCATAGCCATTCCTTCTAGTAGTGCTTCGTACTCTGCTTCGTTATTCGTGGCAGGAAAGCTTAACCTCAGTGACTTTTCAATGGTGACCATCTCTGAAGATATCAACACTAACCCAACTCCTGCTCCTTTTTGGTTTGATACTCCATCTACATGCACTTCCCACGTCGGAGGGAAACGCTGGGAGATACTACAGGCTAGTTTTACATCCCTTTCCTCTGATGCTAGTAATTTATCCGCTTCTGGTTCGGTGAACTCTGCCACCAAGTCGGCCAGTACCTGGCCCTTCACTGAGGTGCGAGGCATGTACTTGATATCGAAAGCTCCCAGAATTGTACCCCACTTGGCTATCCTTCCCGTTTAATCTGCATTTTTAAGTACGGCCTTTAATGGGAGTTGCGTAAGAACAATCACCGTGTGTGCTTGGAAATAGTGAGGCAGCTTGCGTGTGCCAAGCACCACCGCCAGGATGGCCTTTTCCAGTGGAAGGTAGCGCACCTCTGCCTCGTGCAGTGATTTACTCACGTAGTACACTGGCCGTTGTACGCCGTTATCAACCCTTATCAACACTAAACTTACTGCATAGGAGGCCACTGCAATGTAAGCAAAAAGAACCTCGTCCGGCTCAGGACTTGACATGACCGGCGGCCGAGCAAGATAGTCTTTAAGTTGCTGAAAGGCTGCGTCACATTCCGTCGACCATTCAAAGCTTTTCCATTTATTGATCAACAGGAAAAAAGGTCGGCACCTGTCCGCCGATCGGGATATGAATCTATTCAGAGCAGCGATCATTCCGGTTAGTTTTTGCACTTCTTTTGGGTTCCGAGGAGTTCGCATACTGGTGATGGCCTTAATTTGGTCGGGATTGACTTCAATTCCCCTATGAGTAACCATATAACCCAAGAATTTGCCCGACCCAACACCAAACGAACATTTGGAGGCGTTCAAACGTAGTTTATGGCTTCTGAGAATTTCGAAGACAACTCGAAGGTCTTCTAGGTGTTCAGATGCCTTTTTGCTTTTCACCACCATGTCATCTATGTAAATCTCCATATTGTTCCCCAATAACGATTCAAACATTCTCGTCATCATTCTCTGATAGGTGGAACCCGCATTCTTCAAACCAAAAGGCATCACCTTGTAGTGGTAGTTCCCTACTGGCGTAACAAAAGCAGCTTTTTTCTTGATCGTCCAATGCTAAAGGTATCTGATGATAACCCTGGAATGCGTCCAAGAAACTCATCCGAGGATGGCCGACTGTGGCGTCTACCAGCTGATCGATTTTGGGCATGGGGAATGGGTCTTTAGGGCAGGCTTTATTTAGATCTGTGAAATCAACACATACTCGCCACTTCCCAGTCTTTTTCTTGACCACCACAGTGTTTGCCAACCATTCGGGGTAGAAGACCTCTTTGATAGCCCCTGCCTTTTTTAGCGTCGTCACTTCCTGACGGACTGCTTCTTCATGCTCTTTAGATGGCTGACGAGGGAGCTGCTTCCTGGGGGTCATTGCTGGATTAACATTCAGATGGTGACAAATGAAGTCTGGGTCTACCCCTGGAGCTTCATAAGCACTCCATGCAATGACGTCTATGTTTCGTTTAAGGAACTCTACCAATTCCTCCTTTTCTGACTGGGGTAGTTGAAATCCGATTTGAAAGAATTTCTCAGGGTCATCTCCTATTGTGACTTTTATAAGATCTTCACACTTCACTTCCTTGGATAACCCATCTTTGGACAACATTGGGGGTTTTAATTGCTATAACTCCTCTTTTTGAGCCTCAGATTCTGCTTCGGGCTTATGTCGGATAGCTACTATCATGCATTGCCGCGCCATGATTTGATCACCCAGTATCTCTTCTATCTTGCCTCCAGAGGGGTATTTGATCTTCTGATGCAGGGTGGAAGAGACTGCTCCTAAAGTATGAAGCCAAGGCCTAGCAACAATTGCCGTATAAGGGGAGTAGGCATCTACCACTATAAAATCGACCTCCACTATCTCCGCTCCGGCTTGCACTGGCAGTCTGACCTGCCCCTTCGGGATAATAATCTTCCATTCAAAACTTACTAAAGGGGAATTATAAGGCGTCAGGTCTTCAGCTCTTAGGTTCAGCCCCTTGAAGAGGTCAGGATACATGATTTCGGCTGCACTGCCTTGATCCACCATTACTCTCTTTACATCATAGCCTCCGATTCGGAGGGTAATCACTAGAGCATCGTCATGAGGTTGAACAGTTCCAATCTTGTCTTCGTCCGAGAATCCCATGACCAGGGACCGGTTTGATTTAGCTCTCTTCGGCTCGTGGGAGTCATCCTCAGGGTACAGACGAGCCACCAACATTACTCTGGAGGGGCATGACCCTGTTCTGCCAGGTGCCGCAAAGATAACATTAATAGTTCCAAGAGGAGGTCTTGGAGGATTTTCCCTTTCTGGTCGAGTATCCGTCCGGCTGCCCAAATTGTTGGAATGATGCAACAGCTGTTTCAATTTGCCCTCTTGGACAAGCTGGTCAAGGTGATCCCATAAGCTTCTACAGTCCTTGGTAGTATGACCGTGGTCTCTATGGTATTGACAATAGAGATTTCGGTTTCTCTTTTCAGGGTTTCCCATCATCTTATTGGGCCACTTGAAGAAGGGCTCGTTTTTTACCTTTTCTAGGACTTGGTGCACAGGCTCTCGGAATACAGCTCCGACTATTTGGCTGTTACTGGATATCTGCTACTCGGCATAATCCCTTCTCGGCCGGTTATTATTGTACCTGTCCGGCCTAAACTCTCTTCTTTCTTGAGGGATAAGCTTAGCTTTCCCTTTTCCTTGTTGCTGCTGTTGTTGATCATCTTCTATCCTTTTGTATTTATCCACTCTATCCATTAATTGTTGCAAGCTGGTGACTGGTTTCCCTGTCAGGGACTTCCTCAGACCATGTTCGGAGGGAAGACCGACCTTGAAGGTTCTGACAGCAACCTCATCAAAATCCCCGTCAATCTCGTTAAACATCTCCCAATACCTCTCGGCATATGACCTCACAGACTCCCCTTCCCTCATTGTCATTGACAGCAGAGAATCAAGGGGTTGAGGAACTCTGCTGCATGTGATAAACCGGGAGCAGAATGATTGAGTGAGCTTCTTAAAGGAACCGATGGAGTTAGTCTTCAACCCGTCGAACCATCTCATCGGCATTGGTCCTAAGCTGGAGGGAAATACTCTACACAACAAAGCTTCGTCCTGAGAGTAAACCGCCATCTTTTGTTTGAATTGGCTCACGTGTTCTACAGGATCGGTACGTCTGTTGTACATAGAGAACATAGGCTGATGAAAACGTCTGGGAAGCTTTGCCTTTTCTATTCCCCGAGTAAAAGGAGACTTAGAAATTTGGGTCAGAGCCTTCTTCATGTCTTTAGTTCCCACTCCCCTTTTAGACGAACTTTTTCTCCTTCTTTTGTGAGATTGTTCCTCTTCATAGGAATAGGATTCACTGGGGGGAGTTTCTGAAGAATCCCTGTAACTGTCCTCTCCTTCATCGTTGGAGGAGACATCAGAACTTGAAGGGATGTGATTTCGTTGTGCTCGACGAAGCTTCTTTTTCAAATCCTCTATTTCACGTTGCAGGTCCTGTTCATCAGCGTGCTCTTGCACCAGATGGCTCTTTCGTCGATAGCCGCTTTTCCCAGCATGGATCGTCCGCGAACTGCCTTCTCGTTGGTTATCTACGTGGTTTTCCCGTTCAAGATTATGGAGTTCATCTGGTTGACTGACGTTTACTGATTCTACATGAGGCGGACTGGCCTGTTGTGGTCCTGAACCTGCCATAACTGTCGTAAACTTCTACTAGCGCTAACTCTTCCCACAGACGACGCCAATTGTAGGGTCACAAATTGTAGTCCACACCCAGATGGAAACAGGAGATGGGCCTAATAAGCCCAATACAATAAATTTGTAAGAGATTGGGCCAAAGAATTGGGCTAATAACGAGTCTTATAACAGTTACTGAAGGTTAGGAACTTGGCCGAGGAGACTAAAACACATAAACAAGTTAAGATCTTATGTCCGAGGAGCAAGTTTTGGATTAATTGATGGATTCGAGTAAGGTCCGAGGGGTAGGATCTTAGATAAAATGTTTTTTTTTTTTTGTGTTCTTCCAGATGCTACAGTAACTCTTTCTTGATGTTTCTTCTTTTTCTCCCGTGTCTTTCTTCTGGAGGTTTTACTCCATTATATAGTCCTTCATTGTTCGATCCTATCATCCACTTGTCTGCCATCTAGCCTGGTACTTGAGTTTCCGTTTCTTTCCTTACAGCTTTTGATTTTCTGGGGGTAAAGGTGATTTAAAACACTGTTCAGGGGTCTTCTCCACATTAATGCGGCCAGGAAAGCTGTTGTAATGCATTTAATGCGGTGGTAGCAGCTTTTTCCCAAGATATTTCTACATCCTTATCCCTTCCATGTGCATTGGTAATCTATCTTCACCTCTTGAACTTCCTGGAAGGTGGACTAAGGGGAAGCCGAGGCCCCTCTTATCGACATATGCCATACCCGAGGAGAGTACTCCTCTCGGATCAACATCCCTGGATATTTACGTGTTCTACTGTTAATTATGAGGTTTCCCTATGATTTCCTCTCCTCGGACGTATTGTTGGTGAAACGTTGTACCTAAGCCCACCACATGGGCCCAGGTTTTGCTCCCCCACAGTTGGTTTAGTTGCATTAATATTGTTGAGTTCCATGTTATAACATAAAATATATAACTTACCTTTTATCATTAATTTTTTTAAAAAAATAAAATTTCATTAAAAAAAGGGTAAGTCAGATGATGAAATATATATTTTTTTTAAATCATGAAATTTATTTTTAAATTTTTTCAACAATAATACTAATTTTTTTTTGGGAGAAGATACTAGTTTTGTTTAGGTAGATTTTCATGTCCAATGGGCTCTCGGCTCTCTACCCTTTGATGGACCGAAGTGAGAGCTTTAAATGGTGGAGCCTATTTTGGTTTTGGAGCCATTGCTAATGGACGAATTTGCCCCTGGATCATGGCACAGGATCAGGTGGTAACTGAAAGGGTTAAAAGGGTAACATCATGTTTTTCAACGGTAATCGATATAAGTCAAATCGAGTACCATTTAATAGACAAATCTACCCGTGGATCATAGCACAGGACCAGATGGGAACCAAAAGGGGTAAAAGGGAAAATTGGCACATATATCTTTTTCAATGGTAATCGATATTTTCGGTTATGACAGATTTATGGCTCTCTCACTCAGTCACTCTAGCCCATCAATATTTGATTTATTTTGGTTACCCAGTTGAGAGAATTTACGGGTTTTGGCATGTATGTCTGCATGTAGTCATTAACCACGTTTACAAAGATATTCATGGAGTTTTTCTATACAATTTTCTTCTTTCAAAATTTCTGTAAAATTCTTAGTCTTTCGGTGACTCTGATTGTTAGGAGTACTTGGAATGTGGTGAGGAGAGCTCAGTCAATTGGAAGGAAGGTTGCTGGAATTTGGAAAAATGGGTTCAAATACTCTGTAAGTCATTAGATTTCTTCATTATTGTTGCGACTGGGGTCATTTTGGTTCAGTGGTTTGTGTTACTTATTTGTGCTAGTTGCTCACTTCTTGGAAGATTGTTGAACTTTTCTGCAATGAGAATGTGTGTATAATGTCATTTGGGTTTGAATGGAAGTGGGTGCTACTACCACATGAGTATGGGTGCTAAATCCATACTCACGACCCAAACCCACAACAAAACCTCACCATCCAGCCACAAGTTGTTAAAGCCTTATACAATCTATTAGTATTTTTATTAAGGCTAAAATCTAAAAGATAGATATTTCTTTGTAATGAAAAATTTCATTGTATATACTTCACTAAGAACTAACACTACATAAATTGTAGGATTCACAAAAATCAAATTATTATTGAAACAGGGCCAACAAGGCTTATGTCCATGTTTCCTTCGACTTCCAATATTTTCTCTACTGGGAACTGCTTAGACTTCTTGGATTCATTGAACTTTTGATAGTTTTTCTGGTTTTTTGCTTCTTTTTTGTTTCTATAGGGGGTTCACCACCTTTTTTGTGCTTTTTAATTAAATACTATTAATTAAAAAAGGGTTTTTTTTCTTTTAGGTACTAAACAAAAAAAAAAAAAAATCAAGACACAATAAATTCAACCTAGTAAAGTACATGCCAAACGATACTTGCATAAAATTACAATTCAATCCAATCAACCCAATCCAAAACATTTCAGTATTCTCAAGCTGCTCTTATGCTAATTGACCACAGGTCTGGCCGTCCAAGAAAATCATTTGACTCACCTAGAAAGCCACAAATCTTGAATTTTATAAGAACTAGCCGCGAACCCGCGTGTTGCGCGTGATAATTATTTTTATGGTGGTTTTATTAAAAAAAAATTACAATTTAAACTAATCTAATAATGAGTAATGTATTTCGTTATTATATTTTTATTTTTTATAGGAACAATCATAAATGTAATATTGGAACAATCCAAAACACTAAAAAAACGTAAACTAAAAAAAATTAATAAAACTTAACAATGATTAATTGAACCAATATTAGGATAAAATTTTGTTTTTGATAATCTATTAAGGTTATTTTCTTTGTAGAAATTATAATTTCGGCCGCCCAAAACATATTATCAAATAAACAATTATTAGCAAAATCTAAGAATTAAATTTCTATACATGCAATGTTATAAAAAAATAAAATAAAATAAAATTGCAAAAATTAAAATTTGTCACCTATCTGATTATTTTCATTTGGCTAACCTTTGCTTTTCTTTAAATAAATGGCATTATAGAGTACTTCCAATACAATTATTAAGAGTACTTTGTCCACCACAAAGGATTAGAAAATAAACAAAAATTAGTAAAGTCTCATAGTTTAACATCTAAATTGAACATTATAAAAAATTATGCTATGTAATAGAATAAATACCAAATTATTCAAATTATGTTATGTAATAGAATAATATTATATTTTTATATGCTATATTTAATTTTTTAGAACGCAATAGGATAACATTTAACAATCAAAGAGAATTATAAAAAAAAATCACAATTTAAAAAACAAAACTAAACCGCATTAACCCAAAATAGAGCTTTAAAGAATATAAAAAATTATCAACCTAAAGTAGAGATGTAAGAAAAATAAAAAAATCTACCAAAAAATTTAAAGAGAGAGGGAACCTTTTTTTTGTGAGAGAAAACTATGCATAGAATATAAGAGATAGTAACAAATTTATAATAAGAGGGTATGAATAAAAAGAGACAAAAATAAAGGAAGTTGAAGGGAAAGAAAAAAATGATATTAATATAAAGGGTAGTGGAGAGATGAAAAGGTAAAAGAGGGAGAAAGATTTAAGAAGTAGTGGGGAGATGAAATGATAAGGGAGAGAGAAAGGTTGGAGAAGTGTAAATAATAAAAAAAATAAATGTTAAAAACAATTATAAAAAAATTGAAAAAAAAAAAAAAAAAAAACCCTAAAGCTTGAAAGGCTTCAACATTTTTTTTTTTTTTGGCCTTTAAGCTGAAAAGGGTCACACAAAACCCTAAAGCTGAATTGAAAAGGCTTTGAGTTGGGATTGATAGTGGAATTAAATAAATAAGAGTTTTATATACTATATTTAATTCTTTAGAACGTAATAGGATAACATTTAACAATCAAAGAGAATTAAAAAAAAAATCACAATTTAAAAAATAAAACTAAATCACATTAACCCAAAATAGAGTTTTAAAGAATATAAAAAATTATCAACCTAAAGTAGAGATGTAAGAAAAATAAAAAAATCTACCAAAAAATTTAGAGAGAGAGAGAGAGAGAGAGAGAGAGATGGAGAGAGAGAGAGGGATCCTTTTTTTTTTTTTTTTGGTGAGAGAAAACTATGCATAGAATAGAAGAGATAGTAACTGTGGGGCCAAAGGATCTAGGGACTCCGGCCCATTTCATATCAAGCCCAAGGCCTATACCGAGGAGGAAGAAATGCCCGAGGATGAATAAAGGGAATCCAGACTGCCAAGATATACTGTCGAGGACGACCTTGTCCTCGACAGACCAAAATCACAGAAGGGGAAATCGCTACGTCGCCAGAGGCAGTCCCCTCAAGCATCCCAAAAGAAGTTCCGAGCCCAATGGGCCAGCCATAGGAGTATGGTAGAAAGAGCAATTCTAGGAGAGGCTGTTATCTTCGCATTAAATGCCCGCAGCTAACAGTTTAGCCGCATTAATAAAGAAATGACCTCTGAATAGTACCACCTTGTTTGCTGCAACTCACAGCAAGTTAAGGAAGGCGGCGGATGGGACAAGCACTCCAGTAGCGACCTGTATGATCAAGAAATGGACGGCCAAGATCAATAAGAAGGAGATATATAACGAAAAATGCCCTCCTAGAGCAAGACAGGAAAAAAAAGCAAGAGAAAGAAGAAGGAAGACGATTGCAGTTCCTACCACCCCTGAAAGCTTTCGCCGCTAAGCACTAAAGAACCGAGAAAAAGAAGAATCAGTCCTTGGACAAAGCCCGAGGATAAACTTTTACCCTTCCTCCAGACGTTCGATTATCCCATCTCCTTATGATCATGTCCGGCTGTTGATGCTCTCACTAAAACCCAATTCTTGAGCCCATTTTCTCTACCAAATTTATTGTATTGAGCCCATTGGGTTTGGGCTCATTTGCCTAACAGTAAAGAACCTCCCAAAAGTGGACCCTACAATTGGCGCCATTTGTGGGAAAGTTGCTCGTGCGATGATGAGTGCAACGGCTTGTTAAGGCAGGATCAAGTCCCCTAGGGGAGGTTATGGTGGCCAGTCTACTGTACCACAAGGGGAGAGCTGCCAGGTGGTTTACAGCTCAATGGGCCTCTGGCACCATGTGCGTGGTTCTTGCCCTACCAGGGGTCAAACTCTCGCGAATCTAGTGGCTTGCCCTATTGGGTCCTGATTGAGGAAAGTGGCGGTTGCGCGAAGCATTTCAAGGGGGCTCCGTGGTGGGACTAGTTTTGGAAGATAAGTATTGGTGTCTTCTAACCCACTGGAGCAGTTGAATGGAGCTTTAGTAATGACGAGTCCTCGGAAAACAGAACCAAGGTCTTGCATGGTCCTCGGACTCAAGCCTATGGAAAAACTAATAACTTTTGACAAATATCTAAGTGTTAGACAAAACCAAGGTCTTGCATGGTCCTCGGACTTAAGCCTATGAGAAAACTAATAACTCTTGACAAGTATCTAAGTGTTAGACAGAACCAAGGTCTTGCATGGTCCTCGGACTCAAGCCTATAGGAAAACTAATAACTTTTGACAAGTATCTAAGTGTTAGACAGAACCAAGGTCTTGTATGGTCCTCGAACTCAAACCTATGGGGAAACTAATAACTTGTGACAACTATTTGGGTGTTAGACAGAACCAAGGTCTTGCATGGTCCTCGGACCCAAACCTATGGGAAAACTAATAACTTGTGACAACTATCTGGGTGTTAGACAGAACCAATGTCTATTCCTGCTAAGCATTAAGTAAAGCTTTGGCTGCGTTTGGGTCCTCGGACTAGACGACTAGGAGAAATAGACGCTCTGGCATCCCTATGAGTGTTGGACAGAACCATGGCGCACCATAGCCTCTTCGGATCGTTTGTTTTAAAACTAGCATTTTCTAATAGTCGCACAGTTTGCAACATGAAGCGCATCGTTATATGCTCGACTGTTCCTACATAGTTAAACTATTTAAAAAAGGCAGCTAGGCTCCATCACCGACCGTGTTAGAGTCGTGATGCTGACGTCTTGCTGCTGACAGTGGCAACAGCACTAGATTCTAGGAGAGGTAAAGGCAATGCACAAAAGAAAAAAAGAAAAGGATTTCACCAAGCAAGCAAAGAAAATCTCACCAAGTAAAAGTCACAAGTCCCTTTTTATTAAATAAAATAATGGCAACATCAACTACAAAAAAGCCGAGGAAGACTTGTTTTACATCAACTACAAAACAACCGAGGAAGGCTCGTTTTACAACTAACTATATAACAGCCGAGGCAGGCTTGCTGTAAAGCTAGCTAATAAAAGGAAGAAGGCTGGTGGTAATGGTGGATTCACAATCTCGCTTCAGCAGCCACCAAACTCGTGTGCTTGGCACAAGCGATGAGAAGGAAAAAGAGGCGGGAGCACCTGAATTGGTTTCCACCTGCTGAGGTCGCCTTGAAGCAAACTTTGATCCAGAATCTAATATCAGTACTCCTAAGAAGTCGCCCTTCAGGGGTCTCGCCAGCTGCCTGCAATGGCAGAGACGGCCCCCTTTGATATCTCAATTGCTCCCCTCAACTTCGCTTCACTTTCTTCCCCTTCCTCTTTAGCCAACTCCTGCAAATTCTTGGTTGGCGTTTGGAGGATAATCAAGGACCTAGCATGATCTGCACTAGCTACGGTTCCTGGTCGAAGGAGGAGAATACTCTTTCTTGTTCGGTTGAAGAATAGGAAGATCTTTAGCCTCCACTTTCTTTGCCTCAGCTGTAACGCCCATGATTCAGGTGGCATTTTTAGTTCAAGAAAGTAAAAAAAAAAAGAACTTGGAACTCTTACAGGATTCCAAGACTAGTAGATGTGGAAAATAGTTCTCCCAGGACGCTTTATATAAAAGATAAGATCTGGGAGAGTTCACCATGCACAAAGCTCAAAGAGGGAATGTCAAGCGAAATAAATTTTGCCCAATTCCAAAGGGAACCCTTAACCGCCAAATCTGTGCTACTTCATAAAGGCGCCATTGAATACACATTCCGTATACCGAAGCGATCCGCGTCATCCCATAAAAATATTAATGACAGTGCACCTCGTACGCTGAAACGCCAGGAACGTGCCTTGGGCAGGCAAAAAAGCCCTGGCGCGCATAGGGGAACAAGACTCAACCGGCCATGATATAGGCCCGAGAACATCAAAATCCTCCTCCCCGTCCGAGGAGCCGGGCAGCAAGATTTTGAAGGGCTATTGTGGGGGCAAAGGATCTAGGGATTTCGGCCCATTTCATATTAAGCTCAAGACCCATACCGAGGAGGAAGAAATGCCCGAGGATGAACAAAGGGAATCTAGACTGCCAGGATATACTGCCGAGGACGACCTTGTCCTCGGCAGACCAAAATCACGGAATGGGAAAACGTCACGTTGCCAGAGGTAGTCCCCTCAAGCATCCCAAAGGAAGTTCTGAGCCCAATGGGCCAGCCATAAGAGTATAGTAGAAAGAGCAATTCTAGGAGAGACTGTCACCTTCGCATTAAATGCCCGTAGCTGACAGTCTGGCCGCATTAATGAAGAAATGACCCCTGAATAGTACTACCTTGTTTGCTGCAACTCACAGTAAGTTGAGGAAGGCGGCGGATGGGACAGGCACTCCAGTAGCGACCTGTATGATCAACAAATAGATAGCCAAGATCAATGAGAATGAGATATATAACGGAAAATGCCCTCCTAAAGCAAGACAGGAAAAAAAAGCAAGAGAAAAAAGAAGGAAGACGTTTGCAATTCCTACCACCCCTGAAAGTTTTCGCCGCTAAGCACTAAAGAACTGAGAAGAAGAAGAATCAGTCCTCAGACAAAGCCCGAGGATAAACTTTTACCCTTCCTCCAGACGTTCGATCATTGCATCTCTTTATGATCATGTCCGGCTATTGGAGCTCTCACTAAAGCCCAATTCTTGAGCCTATTTTCTCTACCAAATTTATTGTATCGGACCCGTTGGGTTTTGGCTCATTTGCCTAATAGTAAAGAACCTCCCAAAAGTGGACTCTAAAGTAACAAATTTATAATAAGAGGGTGTGAATAAAAAGAGACAAAAATAAAGGAAAATGAAAGGAAAGAAGAAGAATGATATTAATATAAAGGGTAGTGGGGAAATGAAAAGGTAAAAAAGGGAGAAAGATTTAAGAAGTAGTGGGGAGATGAAATGGTAAGGGAGAGAGAAAGGTTAGAGAAATGTAAATAATAATAAAAAATGTTAAAAACAATTATAAGAAAATTAAAAAAAAAAAAAAAAAATCCTAAAGCTTGAAAGGCTTCAACATTTTTTTTTTTTTTTTTGCCTTTAAGCTGAAAAGGCTCACACAAAACCCTAAAGCTGAATTAAAAAGACTTTGGGTTGGGCTTGATAGTGGAATTAAATAAATAAGAGGTGTGCTGGATTAATTATACATATTTATTATAGGATAATAGTGGAAGTAAATAAATAAGTAGTGGGTTAGATTTATTATAAGGTGATAGTGGAAGTAAATAAATAAGTAGTGGGTTGCATTTATAGGGCTGAAAATTGTAAAAACTATTTTAAAATTGTAGCACAAATTATATTTAAAAAAAAAAAAGAAAAAAAAAGAATTATGTGGCCGATAATGTGACGCAACGTGAGAGCAGCAACATTAAATGTTACGCTTCAGCTTTTAGTAATATAAATATAGATATAGATTATTGAATCGTGATCACCAACTAATTGTGCTAACCTTGGGTTAATTGAATTTTATAAGCTGCTCTTATCCAAAACTTAATTACCTTGAAAAAAGTCTTTCTCCTGGTGCAATTGAAACTGCAAAACCAAAATTAGATAGTTTGGCAGTGAAAGAATTATCCAAATGTACTATTGGTCTTGACCTGCCACAATGCATGTAACAAATAGCATAGGCTATCTCCATGGCAATTCTCACACGGTCAAGCCATGAGATCAAGAGGAACCCATTTGCCTTTACCATGGAGATTATCAAAAAGAGTGTTGTTGGAGATGAGTTCAAAAACCAGGATGGGAATTTCAGTTTCCAGGCAGCAACCATAGAGTCTCAAAACATTATTGTTACTGATCAGTTGTTTTATTGCAACTTGATTTAAGACGAAATCTATTGTCTTCTCAAAGGACCAAAGTCTAAGAGGGCCTTTAACTTTAATAGCAACTTGCCGATCATCTAGTTTTCCTTTGCAGTTTTGTTGCAGATTGTACCAGAAAGCAACGTTACAATTTTGGTCACACTCTGCATGTAGTATTAGTCATAATTTGATACTTCATGACAAACCACGACACAAGCACAATCCAAAGCCCAAATCCAAATCCTTACTCCAGCCACAAGCTGTTAAAGCCTTAAGCAATCTGTTTGGGTTTTTGTGAAAGCTAAATTCCAAGATAGAAATTTCTTTGTAATGAAAAGTTTCATCGTATTTTGTTTAAGAACTTTTATTTGTAATCGTTCGGTGTAATTAACGATGAAGATAAAAGTATGTTGTTCACTCAACTTCATTGTACACATTTACAAGTTTTGGTTAAATGAACTTATGATCAATTGAGTGAATATAAGAAAACATTTAGAAGTTTGGACACAACTCAACATTTAGTTCAAATAGACCATAAAATAAAGACAAACGACAGCTATTAGTACTTTAAGTTCTTTAAATTTTCCCTGATATCCTTCAGCCAGCTCTTGATCCATGCCTGAATTGAGTAGGCTGAATGAAATCAGTTCTATTGGACAGATCAAACCAAGCAAAAAAAAAAAGCCTTTTTAACAGTTCCAAACAAATAAAACCTCCTTGCATACTTTAACATAAAGCAAATCATGTTATATGGAAAGGACAAGAAGGAAATATATATAAGAATTAGAGTTCTAGTTTATTCAATTTGAACTAATGAGCTTGTACTTAAGGACTTCTAAATAAGGACAACCCAGAAGCCTAATTCTAAATAGAAGAAAAGAACATTTGAATAGAGAGAACGTTGGAGATAATTCACTATGGGTTATAGTATAATCAAGTTTTATCTTCATTCTCATTCTTCCATAAACAATTCAAATGTTCTACAATTGGTGTTTCCTCCAATTTTATTATTATTATTTTTAATTAATCAAAGGACAAAAAACATAACAAAAATAGATAGATGGCCATTATAAATTTTCAAGAAAGGGAATAGAACCTTTTAGATTTTAAGGGAAAGAATTGAAAATAGATTATATTTCAAGACTGAAAATAATATTTTTTTTTTGCCAAAAATTATATATTATTCAAGAGTTTAAATCATCTCGGTTCATATTATTTTTATGTCTAGAATTTTATACAAGTAAGAAAAACTATTTTTTTTTAAAATTATATTTTGCATCTAATTGTTTAATTGAAACTCTTACCATTTTAAAGCAATTAAGCAAGGAGAGAGCCATAGAGGAAGCAGTTGCCTAAGCATAGCTAGCCCCTAGTCTTTCACGTATAACAACAGCACAAAAACAAGTGAGACAGAGAATGAGAGTGAGATCATGGGCGATGAGAGAGTTTTTGGGTTTCTTTTTTATATATAAATATAAAATATTAAAATTTATATATAGTTAGCTACTTTTTGGTCTGGTCCAGTCCATTATGGGACACCTATATGTATATGGTATAAAAGGGCAACAACTAAAGAACATACGACACTGTAATACAAGTGTGACATTTAGTAATGCACGTGGGACCTATAAACAACGCCATGTTCTTTCACTTGGTACGCATTCTATGCTTAAAAGAAACTGACAACATTTCTTGTTAAATTTTACTCATCTTTTCAGCAGCCAAACCATTGAATATTGCTTTAGAATTCTACTTTGAAGGGTTATTATTATAAAATGTTATTAACTTAATTTTTTTATTTAAAATACATGTTCAATTGTGTTATGTTAACAAAGACAATTATGTGAAGGAAGATACTGAGTTTTAGGGTCCGTTTGGTAATTAAGTTTGAGTAAGGTATTTTGGAATGTCTTGATATATGTATAGATGAAAAAACGTGTTGAAACATATATAAGTGTGTTTGAAATGTAAAAAATATGTGCTGAATAGGATTACCAAACGGCCTTAATGTCATTGATGTCATTAGCTTTCTTGGGGAGTAGATGTGACTAAATTACACTCTAATTTAGATCAGTTATCACTCGGGCCCAAATTTTGGACATGGTCTACCATTATTAGAAAGGATGATATAACTGGTACAATAATTTTCAACTAAGCCTATGGCCCACTCATTTTCTTTCGGTTCAGAAAGGGCTCAAGGCCCAAGAAAAACTCGGTCTCCTCCTTCACTGCAGCATTACTTTCTATCTCTCCTCTCAACGTTGAATGGTGATAAGAGACAATTATCTTGTTGATCATATAATTGAGATAAATTGATAATTAATTAATAATTTTGTTACATATTTAATAAAAATGTCTGAAACATTAGCATTAGCATTAGCATTCTGAATACATAGGGTTCAAAACCAGATTTTTAGCATTAGCATTTTTCTTTTTGAATATATCAAGGTTAAAAGAGATAAACCACTTGTCCTGCAATTTAATTAATGTAATATATAAACACACACGAAAAAAAAAAAAAATTCTTGATGTTTACATGTGGGAAAATTTATATTTAGAGAATCTAATAAAAAATTAAATATTTAATTATTTAAGGATGGTAGACTTTGGCATTACATTTACACGTTAGATTTGGCATAGAAGCATGATCTTTCACAACTTATCCAATGCCCAGTACTATTTGATAAGAAAGTTTCAATAAAGCAAAATCTAAAGCCACGAGAGAAAAGAAAAATATTTTTCTAAGATCTAATCTATTTCTTTTATTAAAAAAAATGTGGGCTAAAACTACAATAGCATATATACTCATTCGTAGGAAAAATTTGTAAGAAATTGATATGGTGACTATTACGTTGGTTACTCCTGGATTAAAGAGTCCAATCCTATTCCAAATGAACCCAAACTTGTTAAATTTTAATTTTAATTTATTTTTTTCATTTCAAGTATCAATTAACAGATATTAACAAAAAAAAAAAAAAAAAAAAAACATATTCATTAACATAATTGAGAAAATAAATCATTGTACAAGCATTTAAATGTTGACTATAAACCTGAAAATTTTCAAAAAAGAAATCTACGTTTGTTTTGGTTTATTTTATGAATTTGTACAATGCTTTTTTTTTTTTTTTTAAATTTCAATTTGTGCTTCTGTATACCTTAAAATGTTCCTTAAATTTTGAGTCATTGTCTCCGGGATTTTCAAAATCAGTACTCCATTATTTATGAATGAGCTTGTGTGGACGTTGTTGCGAGCTTCTATTGAGGAATTTGTATCTGGCCCAACTAAGCCTACTAAATATCTAGTGGGTTTGGACAGTTTAAGCTGGGGGAAATAAAATTAATGTGAGGAAAGGATAGAGGTACACACTGTTTTCTTTGTTTTATAGAAGCCTAAGGCTTATGTTCACATCACATGTTCAATGTTTTAGACTATTTTTGATATAAGATGGAGAAACAAAAATAATGCAGGAAAATAATAGAGTACACACAATTTTCTTCCGGTGTAGAAAGAGACTAAGGCCTTATCTTCACATGAAAATATAAATAAAGATGACAGAAATTCAAGAATTTTGATAAAGATCACTTTCAAATTTCAATTCAAGATGGGAAATGGAAATAATGTAAGGTATAAAGGTCCACACGGTTTTCTCTTGATATTAAGGGGACCAATATTACTGACTATGTTTCCTTCTTAAATAGCGTTCTTTTTATCATTAACAAAAGTCATTTTTGGCGTCTGAGAGCTGTTGATGGAAATGGGAGGAATAAGACATAAAAACTCCCTTCTTTTGCGTTCCATGGGTTTATATTTTCCTTGTTTCTTTGATATTTTGGTTTTAGTTCAATTCTCAAGCATCTCACTTTAATTGGATGACTATATTTCTTTTAATTTGATGCTTTTATTATCATTATAGGAAGGTGACTTTTAAACAAGTAATACTAAAGACAGTTTTTTTTTACAACATATCTTATTAAGAAGGTAAATTATGAGTTGAGTAACATCACTTTTGCATGAATTTACCATTGACAGAAATTTTATTATGCATGAATCACCACATGTTTTATTATTATTATTTTTCCTTCCATCATATATATTTGGTAGACATAAAAATTGAAATTATGGAGAGTAAATTACTATTATCCTTATTATTAAGTGGAATGACGGTAAGATGGAGAGATGATTTTGTAATTTTCTTCTCCAACTCATTTCTCTTCCCATTTTCTTCCCAAACTCATTTTACTTTCCCTTTTTCATTCTCTTCTTTTACACGTATTAAACTAAAATATAGTTAGTTAAGCCCAAATATTCCCTTTGAAAAATGAGATTTATTCCTTATAAGCCTGGTGGCCATATATGAGATTTTCAAAATGGAATTAAGCATTTGGACAAAACCTAGTGGAGCGCTTTTATTATGTTCTATCTATAAGTTTTTGTATCGGTTGTATATACTTCTACTTTTACTTCTCCCAACTATATAAAAAGAGCCAATAGCTTTTACTACAGTGCTTTTGGTTTGGTCAAGTGTTGCTTTTTTTGGAGCCAAAAAGGTTGGTTTGGGTGAAGTGTGAAAACAAAATAGGATTAGGCAGAAAAAGAAGGAAAGGGGAGACCGAGTCCAAGACAAAACTGAGACTTTGATAAATATCGTCTGGGAGTGGGTGGGATGTGAAGACGGATAGGATAAACACAAAATGTAATGTTTGAAGAAGTGAAAGGCAGCGAGATGATAATATAAACACAAAATATATATATATATATATATATAAAATATTAAGAGAGTGTTTGATAGGAGTATTTATACAGTAATTTTTGTTATTTAAACAATATAATACGTATTTTCATAATATTTTTTCATCTACACATATTTTTACAATATTTAAATAACATTATTAAAACAATATTATCAAACAAACCTTAAAATTAAAAGATTTAATGTGCAAAAATTTATATATTGAAAATTAAAAAAAAAATTGTTAAATATAAAATTATTGATAAGGACGGCAGACTTTGGCATTACATGTTGGCCTCGGCATAGAATCTTGGACAACCTATCCAAAATTTAAAGCCATTAAAGAAAAGAAAACATTTTTCTAAGATATAATTTTTTTTTTTAAGTCGTAAATTGGTTAGCTAAAATTGATGTACCATAAGTTTAGTGCACTTCTCAGTGAGGCCCAAATTTTGGACATTGTCTACCATTAGAATTCATGATGATATGACTGGCATAATAAATTTTCCAACTAAGCTCCAGGCATAATAAATTTACCATCGTTATTACACTTTAAAAGTCGGTCCTCCTTAACTGGAGCATTACTTTTTTTTTTTTTTTTTTTAATAGAAGGACAAAAAAAACATAACGAAAATAGATAGATCGCCACTATAAATTTACAGGAAAAGGAATAGAACCTCTTAAATTTTAAGGAAAAGAATTGAAAATAGATTATGTGAAGGTTTAGAATAATTTTCTTGGGCAATATAGGATTTGGGGAGCAGATGTGACTAAGTTACTCTCCAATTTGTGCTAATCAACACTACAGTGTCAGTGGGTATGTTAATTGATTTTCTTCCAAATCAAAAAAATAAAGTCTAATAATTATTAAAAAGTCAACATTTTCGGAGATACATACATACATATATATATATATATATACCCACACACAAGCATGCGATAATTATCAATCCTGGTCCTTTTTAATTAGTATCTCAATTGGTAATGTTGTTAACTAGTCTCACTTTATTTGATCTTGGATGTAGAATGATGAATTGGAAGCACAGAACAAATGAGGTATTAATATCCCTGGGCATATTCAGAACCTTATGATTATGAACAAGAGCAACAAGTCAACAGCTTAGGTGATTATGTTGTTTTGTTTTCTTTCTCTTTTCCTTCACAAAAAAATTTCATTCTAGACATGATTTTCACATTAAGAGGAGACCCAAGAAGAAAGATATATAAATCCTCATTTATTTGATCATTTTAATGATTTAGTACCTGCATATAAATTATAAGATGATTTCTTTTTCCTTTTTTTTGGTGAATAAACAGAGTGAAATCTGGCACTTGTTGATATTCAATAACATCATGGTGAATGATCACTACTGACAACTACTCTCTAGGAAGCAGTTTTATATTATGGTATTTGTTTCCTTCTACTCTTTATTATTGCTTCCTATTTACATCAACAAACAAAAATATCCAGGTGTAGTTTTTTGGTTCTTAAATAATGGCTGATTTTTGTTCACTGTATAATGATACTTAGTTTGGATTAAGAGTATGGCTTCAGATTTTGGATTTAGACATGCATAAGTGCTGGCATGGATTTTACTGTATGCACATTATTTGAGAAAATAAATCATTGTACAAGCATTTAAATGTTGACTACAAACCTGAAATTTTTCAAAAAAATTCAACACTTGTTTTGGTTTATTTTATGAATTTGTACAATGCCGTTTATTTATTATTATTTCAATTTGTACTACTGTATACTATAAAATGAACCTTGAATTTAAAGTTAGATTCTGAAAATCTGTACTCCTTTTATGAATGGACTTTGTTGTGGGCTTTAGTTGAGGAATTTGTATCTGGCCGACTAAGCCTACTCAAATAAATATGGTATAAGGAAAGGCTAAGGCTTCACATCATCACATGTTCAATGTTTTAGACTGCTTTTGATATAAAATGGAGAAAAAAAAAAATAATTCAAGAAAATAATAGAGTCCACATGATTTTCTTGTGACTAATAAGGCCTTATCTTCACATGAAAATTTAAGTAAGGATGACTGAAATTCAAGAATTTGAGTAAAAATCACTTTCAAATTTCAATTCAAGATGGGGAAATGGAAATAATGCAAGGTATAAAGGTTCACACCAAGATGGGGAAATGGAAATAATGCAAGGTATAAAGGTTCACACGATCTTCTATTGATGTTGAGGCATTGGGGGACCAATATTGCTAGCCATTCCTCCTCCTTAGCTTTCTTATCATCAACAAAAGCCATCTAGGCCTTTGAGAGCTGTTGATGGAAATGGGAGGAATAAGACATAAACTTCCCTTCTTTTGAGTGTCATGGGTTTATATATTCAATGTTTCTTTTGATATTTTGGTCTAAGTTCAATACTCAAGCTTCTCACTTTAATTTGATGAATATATTTCTTCTAATTTGATGCTTTTATCATCATTATTGGAAGTGGAGCAACATCACTTTTGCATGAATTTATCATTAATGGGAATTTTATTATGCATCAATCACCACATGTTTTATTATTATTATTTTTTATAATACAACATGCTATGTTAAAGTTGTAAAAAATTAGGAAAAAGTTTAGCTCAAAACTAGATAGTTTGGACTTTGGAGCTATCTTCCTTCATGTTTAATTCCATTTTCATATTAGCCTTACAGTTTATTTCTGTTAGTAATCTGACCATTTACTATCAAATAATTGGTGTCTATTAAGTTAGGTCATCGGTATTATGATAATTGTCACCATATTACTAGTGGAAATGGACAATAAAGCCAATATAAAAATGAAATTAAATACAAAGAGTCAAAATGAGATGTAAGGGGCTAAATTAAATACTATCCCAAACTTTAAGGAGCCAAAAATGTTCATTAATTAAAAGAAATTTTTTAGAATAATCAATTAATTCAGCATAAAGTTAGATTAGAAAAATATTTATTTAAAAAGAAAAATTGAAAGTGATATAAACTAATTATCATTTGCAAAATAGGAGACTCAAAACCCTTTTATTTGTAGACATTTCTGCAGAGAGATAATCCATGCAAGAATTATTTCATCACACTAAAAGCCAGGCCTACTTAATTGGATTTTGAGCATATGGTCCTTATTAATCTCTCTTAAGGCTAATGTATCACTTTATCCATTTGTTTCTCTCCCCACCTAAATAGTGAAAAAGGTATGCATTTATTCATTTAATTATATCTCAAGGCTTATATAAGATTAACAACAACAAAGAAGATATAACCACTTGGCATGTGTTGCCTTTCTAAAAATTAAATTAAAAAAAAAAAAGATATTTGATTTTTTTTCCCTTGTAATTAACCCTGTACAAAATATTTGCTTTCCATCATGTATATTTGGTGGAATTGAAAACCAAAAAAAAAATGAAATAATAGAAAGTAAAGTACTATTATTATACTGTACTTTTAATTATATCTTTTTTCTAAGATATAAATTTTTTTTAAAGATGAAAATTGGTTAGCTAAAATTGAGTTTCAGTGGCCCAAAATTTGGACATAGTCTACCATTAGAGCATTAGCATCAAAAAATGCTATCCTATATTTTTTTTACCATCTCAAAAGCAACTTTATTGCTTATACCATACCATTTTACAATTCCTCCCGCATCAAAAAACTCTATTTTTATTAAAATATTATTATTTTTTCTTTATTTATTATTTCTTTTCCTACGCTTTCCAACCGTTTATTTTTTCTCAGCCTCCCTCAACCTCTAGCACAGACCACAAACCACAAACACAGACACAAACACAAACACAAACCCACGCCGATCCAAAAAAATCATCACCAGAGCCGATTTGAAACCCAAACACGACCGAAGCAAACCACGACCACGACCCAACCACGATTTGAAACCCACCGGAGCAAACCCATTCAAAAAAAGTCATCACCGGAGCCACCTCAGCCACAACCCAACCACGACCACGACCCACTTCAGCTGCCGATCCACGACCACGACCAACGACCCCTTTCAGCCGCCGATCCACGACCACGACCCACTTCAACTCGCCGATCCACGACCACGACCCAACCACGCCAATCCACAACCCACAATCCACAACCACACCGATCCACAACCGACAACCCACAACCACGCCGATCCACAACCCACAACCACCACTGACCCACAACCATGCCGACCCACAACCCACAACCCACAACCCACAACGGACCCAACCACGACCCATAACCCCTTTTAAGCTCTGAGCACAGCCAAAAACCACAACCATCACAGCCAAAAACCACAACCAGAGAAGGAAGAGAGAGAAGAGATGGCGTTTGGATCCGTAGAGAGGAGAGAGCAGAGATGGAGAAACAGAGAAGAGAAGGAAGAGAGAGAAAAGAATTGAGGAAAGAAACGGTGGGAATAAAATATATATATATATTTTTTTAACATTCTGCTATAGTACAATTCTAAGTGTAGAATTGTACTGTAGCACTATTGCAAAAAATTTTGTAATAGTGCAGTTTAGCATTGTTTGATGCAAGTGATTTTGAATCCTAAAATGTCAAAAATGCCTTAAATATAGCATTAGCATTTTTCAATGCTAATGCTTAGAAAGAATAATATGACAGGTACAATAATTTTCCAGCTAGTGGACAAAATTTCCAACTGATGACATCGATGACATTAAAAGTCTTTCTCCTCCCTCACTGCAGCATTACTTTCGCTCAAACTTCATCACTTCAAGCCAACCCTCTACCTCTCCTCTCACTCTTTCAGCGTTCCTTTTGGCCACTAAGAAAAAATGGCTGAAGCAATCCTATTTGGTCTTGCACAGAAAATGATTGAAAATTTGGGCTCTCAGACTTTCCAAGAGATTGGATCACTATGGGGTGTCAAAGGTGAGCTTGAAAAAATCAAGAACACTGTGTCCTCAATTCAAGCTGTACTTCTGGATGCAGCGGAGAAACAGAGTCATGACCATCAAGTCAAGGACTGGCTCCAAAAGCTCAACGATGCAGTTTATGAAGCAGATGACTTGTTGAGTGAATTCTCCACTGAAGCTATGCGGCGAAGAGCGGTGAGTGGGGATAAAGTCACAAAAGAGGTACGCACTTTCTTTTCAAAGTCAAACCAACTAGCTTTTCGTGGTAAGATGAGTAGTAAAATAAAAGCAATGAGGCAAAAACTAAATGCGATAGCAGAAGATAGGAAAAACTTTCGCTTGGAAGAATACCATGTAGAGACAAATGTTGTGAGTAGGAAGAGGGAACCAACCCACTCATTTGTACGTGAAGAAAAAGTTATTGGGAGGGAAATTGATAGAAAGGCTATCATAGAGCTATTATTGGACTCTAATGTAAAGGAGAATGTTTCTGTCATTCCCATTGTGGGGATAGGGGGACTAGGGAAGACTACACTTGCTCAATATGTGTACAATGATGAGAAACTCAAAAATTGTTTTGAGTTAAAAATGTGGGTATTTATTTCCGATGTCTTCGAGTTGAAGATAATTATTGAAAAGATAATAGCATCTGTTAAAGGTAAAGCACCTAAAAATCAAGAAATGGATCACTTGCAAATGGAACTTCGTAAAAAAATTGATAAAAAAAAATACTTACTAGTATTAGATGATGTATGGAATGAAGACCGTGGAAAATGGTTAAACTTGAGAGATTTGTTAATGGGTGGTTCAAGAGGAAGTAAGATTATAATAACCACTCGTAGTAAATTGGTTGCAAAGATTACACACACAGTTTCACCATATATTCTCAAAGGTCTCTCCGAAGAACAATCATGGTCTTTATTTGAGCAAGTGGCATTTAGTAAAGGGCAAGTGGCCAATAAACCTACATTAGTTACAATTGGAAGGGAGATTGTAAAAATATGTCAAGGGGTACCCCTTGCCATAACGTCCATAGGACATGTGTTATATTGTGAGGAAACAGCATCTGAATGGTTACTTGTGAAGGATAATTTACTAGCAAATGTAATTGAAGGAAATGAGATTTTTCCAATTTTAAAGTTGAGTTATGATAATCTCCCATCACATTTAAAGAATTGTTTTGCCTTTTGCTCTTTGTTTCCCAAGGATTATGAAATAGATAAGGACACCGTGATACAACTATGGATAGCACAGGGGTTTATCCAATCATCAAACAAAAACCAACAATTAGAGGATGTTGGTGATAAGTACTTCAAAGATTTACTTTCAAGGTCTTTCTTTGAAGAAGTAATAGATTCATATGGACTCATAAAATACAAGATGCATGATTTAATTCATGATCTTGCAGAATCTATCGCAGGCGAGGAGTATAGGCTCATTGATTTTCATGGGAAAAATATTACTGAAAAAAATCGACATGTATCATGTCCATTTTTTATTGACTTGTCTTTTATTGAAACTTTAAAGTCATCAGTTAAATCAAACAAGATACGTACATTTCTTCAAACATGTGAAATGTATAGATTTAATGTTTTGGATGAGTTAATGTTGAATGCTCTTATTTTGAGTTTCAGACGCTTGCGTGCATTAGATTTACATAAATTGAAGATCACAAGAGTGCCAAATTCTATAGGGAAACTAATACATCTAAAGTACCTCGATCTTTCTTTTAATAAGAATATTGAAATTCTCCCTGAGTCAATTACTACATTGTTGAATTTACAAACATTAAAACTCTGTAGTTGTGAAGGTCTTAAAGAATTACCCAAAGACATAAGAGAATTGGTTAGCCTCAAACATCTTTATAATGATGGTTGTGATAATTTGAGTCATATGCCTCGTGGATTAGGGCAAATGACTTCACTTCAAACATTACAATTATTCATTGTGAGCACCTCCTCCCACACTGGTGGATTAGGCGAATTGAATGAGCTAAACAACTTGCGAGGTACATTAGAGATCTCACATTTGGAACGATTTAAAGAAGTTAACTCAGAATCCATTGTTGTGAATTTAAGGGAGATGCAACATCTTGAAAAATTGAAATTAAAATGGTATCATCAAGATCAAGTAGATAATAATGAAGATGAGAAGTTATTAGAAGACCTCTGGCCACACCAAAATCTCAAATATTTGGAAGTGCATCAATACAATGGTGTGAAAATTTCAAATTGGGTCTCTTCTCTCATATATCTTGTTGATTTAAGGATAGAAAATTGTAAGAGATGCCAATATCTACCATCATTGTATCATCTCCTCTTTTTAAAATCTCTAAGGCTTAACACCATGAATGATTTAGAGTACATATCCGATAATAATATGAGTAAAGAGGTGCCTGCTTCATCCACAACATTATCAACACCGTTCTTCCCATCTCTAAAGTCACTCACAATAAAGGCATGTCCTAATTTGAAGGGATGGTGGGGGAGAACAGGGAGGGATTTAGTCGCAACAACATCTGCGTCAACACCAAATCATCAACAAGATCAGTCTCACAACTCATTGCCTTTATTTCCTCTTCTTTCTTATTTGTGGATTTTTAATTGCCCTAAAATGACTTCCATGCCCCTGTTTCCCAATCTCGAAGAATCTCTATATTTAAACAACGTCAGTTTCAAGCCTTTGCAAGAGACAATGTCAGTTTCCTCCTCTTCATTATCCTCTTCTTCTCCTCTTTCCAAATTAAATAAGATGACTTTAGTTTCTATAGAAGATATAGAGTCTCTTCCGGCTGAGTGGGCACTATATTCTCTCAAGGTACTACGAATTTGGGATTGCCCTAGAATAACATCTATATCTGGAGCGGTGCGTTATCTCACCTCCCTCTGTGATCTATCAATTACCGATTGCGAGGAGTTCGATCCATTAAGAGACATGCATGATGATGGCATGGAATGGCGATGCCTCAATTGCCTCTGTTATTTACGTTTCAGTGGCATTCCAAAACTGAAGTCTCTCCCTGTGGGTCTTCAATGTATTTCCACCCTAGGACGGCTCAGCATTGCAAACTGTCCCAATTTAATGACTTTGCCGGAGCTCACCTCACTTGAATATCTTGAGATTGAAAGATGCGAGCCTAATCTGACATCACTTCTTGAGATTAGTTGTCTCACTTCTTTACAGTGGCTGGATATTGGAAACTTTCCCAATTTGATTACTTTCCCCGAATCAATTAGGAATCCAATCTCACTTCAAACGCTTTCCATTTACGACTGTCCCAATCTCACAACACTACCTGATGATGGTTTTCTCAAGTCTTTACAAAAACTGGAAATTTATGGTTGTCTTCAGTTAGAGGAAAAATACAAAAATAAAATCGATAAGGATTTCCCTAATTTGGAAATCAAATGGCGGTATTGAGACCACAGCAGCAAACAGCTCTACTTCGTCTTCTGCAACGGCCACTCCCCTCTTTCACTTGGTACGCATTCTATGCTTTCAAAACAAACTGAGCTTTTTACAATTATATTCTCTATGTTACATTGATTTCTATGGAATCAGACACCTTTTCGAAATCTATTCTTTATAGAAAAAATATTATATATATTCAGCCCTGGTATAATTGAATTGGTATTTTGGGTAATTTGTTTAGGTTTTCTGGTAATCAAAAATCAGAGACGTTTATTTATTTATTTTGGAACAGCTTAACCGCATAGACTAATAGGATTTCTTCTTAAATTTTAATACTATAATTTTATTTGATTTTTGATATAGAATAAATGGGAAGCACAGAACAAACGGAGGTGTCAATATCTGGGCATGTTCAGAACCTTAGGAACAAGTGCAACGAGTCCACGGCTTAGGTGATTATCTTGTTTTGCGTTTCATTCTCTTTTCCCTTTGCATACAAATTTCATTCTAGATATGATTCTCATTTGTTTGTTCATTCTAATGATTTTTGCCTTTATATAAACTACAAAATGACACTTCTTTGTTTGGGTTCTTGATTTTGAATAAACAGAGTAATATCTGGCACTTGTTAAATTCGATAACATTCTGGTGAATGATCGGTATTGACAACTACCCTCTAGGAAGCTGTTTTATATTCAGGTATTTGTTATTTTGTTAGCTTTTTAACACTTTATTATTACTACCTATTTTTATCAACAAACAACAATATCCAGTGTGGTTTTTGGGTTCTTACATTATGTCTGATTTTTGTTTACTGTACGATGATAACTTATTTTGGACTTGCAGAAGTTCTGTTATGGATTTAACTTTATGCACAATATTTGGATGATAGGATCAGTAAAATAAAAATCTAGAGTTAACCAATTGAATTCTCACTTGAAATGGATAGTTCTTTTTTTGTAAACCAAACTGACATAAAACATAATATTAGAAACTTTGTGTTATATTCTTTTCCTCACTATTTTGGAATGATTCCAGGCAGAAATTGCTGGGGAATGGTCCAAAACTGTTCGCATCCTAAATTGAATGTATTTCAGAAGGATATACTTCAGGTCCATACATCTCCTTTAAATTCAGCTTTCTTTGTTAATAAATTATCCAAATTCCTCTTGTTTTCCTTCAATTAGAAGTATAATTTGTGTGCAGAATGTGGAAAAGCTGGGAATATAAAAACAGGCCAGAGTTTGTGATCTCCAAAGGGAGTCGATACTGCAATTATGTAAGACTCGAATGAAAAAAATCAGTGGTAAATCTTTTGTTTTTTTTCCTTTCATTTATACTTTTATTTTTGTATGTTCTCAAACTTATATCTGGCAGTTTGGCTTGGATAAAGATCACAACAAGGTGTCAACAGAAGAGTTGTTCCTTTTCAAGAATGGCTTCATTATGCGCACAGCTGATTTCTTAGTGAAGCTATTGAAAATTTTCAAACCTAAACAGGTAATTATTTCACTATATTTATTTCTTAATTAAATAGGTTGGCCATGATTCTCAGTTTACTCTGTAACTCACTTTATTCTATAACCGTATGAATCATAAAAAGAATAATAAAAATCAAGTTGTTCTCTACAGTGTAACTATAAATTTTATTTCATTACATTGTTATCTGGGAACTGGGAGGGGGAAAATTTGTTTTTCACTTAGGCAGATGCTTCATAACTCCAATATATTTGAGAAAAAAAAAATCTTGAGATCTGGTTAGTTGATTCAGAGGGATTTAACGCCACTGGTTAGTTGATTCAGAGGGATTTAACACCACTATTTTCTTATATTCATGCATCTCCTTTCTAAGTTCGCTTTGAATTTACCACTAGCTCTCTTTATTCTTCCTTTTTGTTTCAGGTTTAGTGAATTTATCAGTTGTTGAATTCTGTATGTAGGAACTTTGAATTTGGAAACAGACGGTTTTTAGTGAATTTACTGCAACTACAAGAAGATAAAGTGGTGCATATCTCACTCCTATCTTTAAATATCTTATCTCAAAGATAAGGGTAAATGGTTCATTTGTTTTGAATTATTGGAAATTTGATTGCAAGATGGTAGAAATAGTATTATTTTCCTCTCTTTATTTGATAGGTTGAATCAGATGAAGACTGTAGCTTGGTGTTAGCAACAAGAGTACTACCTATCTTTAGTTAAAGTTCAGTTTCAGGGTGACTGGTTCTTGGACTTTTCAGCCACTCTCTGTGAAACCTAAGCTTATTGCAAACGTTTATCTTAGTTTAGTTGTTTCAATAACAGAACCAGGTTGTGATGAATTTTTTTTTTAATGCTTTTCAAATTGTAACTCTTTTACCTATATACATAACAGTACTTTAAGCATCCATATGAACTTAATTACAAGAACTATCATGAGAAATATTTTATAGGGATTAAGCATCTTGCAAAGGATTATCTAGAAGAATCAGATAATCTGAAGAAATTTCTGTGGAAATCTGATGATGGATTGTATCACTTGGATAGTTTCAGGATTTGAGAAGCTGATGTGGCTAAGGTACTTTGTTAGATTTGTCTATAATCAAATCTTATGTTTGATCATAATCAAATTTGAACAATCCTTAGTTGTGAGCATGTTAATATATAGAGAATAGCTTGGCTGATACTCATCTAGGAGGTGGTGATTTCGACAAGGTTGGAACAAGAGAAATGAGTACATCTTTAGCTTATATTCTTTATTTTCTGAGTTATAGTTAGTTGTTAATAAATTACACCCTTAGTCCCATCCATTCTATAATTTTTAATACAGAATAGTTGATTGGCTTTCTGAAAACGTCTTAAAGATGAAGGCGTAGATATTCTGTATGACAGGCAAGCCCTACAACATTTCACAGAGACTGCTAGAAAGCAAAGATGGAGCGGTCATCTCTAACTCTGACCAATATTAGGTACGTGGCTTTTTCTATGCCTTCTTTATTTAAGTTGATATATCTCTCTTTTCCATAATCACAGAGAAAAAACATGTGCCTTTCCAGTTTACCTTTCATTATTGCCATTGCGGAAATCCCAAAACACATTGACACCACGCAGACTAGTGTCAAACTTGAAGAACTGTGTTCGGATTTGTTAGACAGGTAAGCCTTTTAACAATATAAATTATTACTATATGGTTTTGCACTATGCATGTTCAGAAATAGAATAACTCTCATATGTAATATCACTATATTTGTTTTATCTCTCTCACTTCAGTTTTCTTTCTTTTGATTTTTAACTCTCTTTTTCTGTCATTTGGTAGTCTACTTGCCTGCTTAAGTTCACTAAATTACAACTACAACTAACTTTCTCATATGCTTTGAGCACCAGTTGAAACATCCTTAAGAGATGCAAAGCTTTACTTCAAAGATATAGATGAGGTAATTCTACTCCCATTGGGATTTCCAATTTGTGCTTATCAACACTGTGGTGCTTGAGTTAATCAATTTGCTTCCAAATCAAACAAAAAAGTTTAATAAATATTCCAAAGTCAACAACAAAAAGGGGAGGGTTGGCCTTACTTTGCTCAAATCGTAATGTTTTCATGTATATATATATATATATGTAACACAAAAATGTTAATTAACAATCCTTATCCTTTTTAGTAACTCAAATTGTAATGTTTTTGACTCTTTTCACTTTTGAAATTGGATATAGAATGAATTGGAAACACAGAATGAAAGGATATCAAGGCATATTCAGAGCCATATGAACAAGTGCAACAAGTCAACAGCTAAGGTGATTTTCCTGTTTTGGGATCATTCTATTTTTCCTCACATAAAAAAAGAAAAGAAAAAAAGAAGTAGAGCTCTCTATTTCTGATATTGTCTATTGTAATACTTATTGGAACGACTTGCACTAACTGTTGAGGCATCAATACTTATTTTTGTCACTTTTATTTCCAGACTGGTGTTTTTTAGCTGGAGAAGTTATTGACATTGTGCTCTTGGATGTCTCACTGCAGTAGGACTTGAAACTTTGGGTGGTGTAATGACAAAGATTATCCTAAGGAACACAACTTCATTAACTTCCAAATCAGAGTTGTTCTCCACCGCGGCAGATGGACAAACCAGTGAAGAGATTAATGTCTATTAGGGTGAGAAACTTGTTCTTGGGTCAGTAACCAGAAACGAAATGGAGTAGTTGTAGTAGTAGGAGGAGGAGAAATGGGAACAACAATGTGGTGGTGTGTAAGAAAGTGGTTGTTATTGACTTGGGAACAACTAACAGTGCAGTGGCAGCCATGGAAGGTGGGAAGCCAACGATTGTGACTAATGCTGAGGGGCAGAGAATGACACCATCTGTTGTGGCGTACACTAAGAATGGTGATAAGCTTGTGGGGAAAATTGCTAAGAGACAAGCTGTGGTGAATCCTGAGAACACTTTCTTTTCTGTGAAAAGGTTTATTGGGATGAAAATGTCTGAAGTTGATGAGGAGGCCAAACTGGTTGGCAAATTTATCACTTTTCTTGTAAGTTTTTACTATAAAGTTAGTATTTTAACTTGACCATTTGTAAATTGGAGGCAGAATTTGTAGATTAGAGACAGCATTTGTATTTGGATTAGTGTTCACAAGAGCATGATCTGTGAATTTTAATGATCTTTTAACTATTAGTATGCTATTCGGAGATAGGAACTTAGGATTACTTTGTTGGATACTGTGACATGTTCTGGTATTGTTTGATCAAAACCCAATTTTTTTATTAATCTTGAATGGCTTTTTTTTTTTTTTGAATCAAACAATTTTTTTTTTTTTTTTTGCTAAACTTTTGAATCAAACATATATTATTATTATAAATGACTGTAAATTTAATCATTTAAATGCTAGTAGATTATAGATAGGATTTGAATTTGGATTAGATGTTACTTGTTATGCAATCATAATAAACTATCACTTAAATGGTAAATTTTGATAATTTTATATTCTTATAACCATTAGTATGCTATCACATGTTCAGATATCATGATAGACAATGTTTAATAAAATCATTTAATTATTAGTATGTTGGAGATAATTTGAATTTGGATCATCTGATGTCTTATATCATGAGAAACTATTACTTATTGAAAAAGCTTAAATTGTTAATCTTTATAATATTTAACTAGTAGTTGACTAATTAGAGATAGGATTTTTGGATCAATTGTTTGATACTATGATAAACTAGTGTGAATTTAATCATTTAACCGTTATTCTAATATTCCAAAATAGGTGTCATACAAGGTCGTGCAGGACGAAAATGGCAATGTGAAGCTCGAGTGTCCGGCCATAGGCAAGCAATTTGCAGCTGAGGAGATTTCTGCACTGGTATTGAGGAAGCTTGTGGGGGATGCATCCAAGTTTCTGAATGATGGGGTGAGTAAAGCAGTAATCACAGTGCTGGCGTACTTCAATGATTTGCAGAGGACAACTACGAAAGATGCAAGTCGCATTGCAGGGTTAGACGTCCTACGAATAATCAATGAACCTACTGCTGCTTTGCTTGCTTATGGGTTTGAGAAGAAAAACAATGAGACAATCCTAGGTTTGACCTTGGAGGTGGTACTTTTGACATTTCAGGTATGCTAACTGCTTTGTTACTCCTTTTATTGGATTTTTCTTTGTTATTGGTAAGTTACATGCACACCCAGTTGAAAAATCTCACCCATAGCCCTTTTTATGAGAGGAGTAAGGCAGAGTTCATTGAATTTTTTCCTTTTCTGTGGCTAATCCACCTCATATGTTTGTTTTTACTTATTTTATAGAGAATTATCCTTGTGGGTTATCCACCATGTATTAGTTCTGGTCATTGCCTCCAATGTTTGTTAAATTGGAGGTTTTCAAGTTCCAAGTCACTCATTCTATGTGTTATAATTCAGTGAGTTTGACGAATATTAATGTTTGAAATTCTTCCCAGCTTGACTATCTGAGAGGTGGGGGTATGCAATATCACAAATGAGATGACTACATGTGTGAGTGATTCCTCCATATTTTGGTGTGCCTTTTATTCTTGTATCTATTGCTAGCTGTCTTAGGTATTAGATAATATGGATGCTTTTGCTTGACCATAGGTTAATAATGACATATTTCCTCTCATTCACTCTCTTTATTCATTTGTTCTTTGGGGGATGATAAGATCTTTATCCAAACCAGAGGAATTCTTCAGGGCAGATTACAGAGAACTAGCAGCTTTGCTGCAAACTATTCCATAAAACTTAGGTACAGCTCCTTCGGTGTTGTACATTGGTTTCCTCAATCTAGTTCAACTTAAATGCTGCATTGACCATTTGGGACTTACAAAAATAGAATGAGCCCCTTGGGACTTACTGTTGATAAAGAGCAACTAGCAGCTTGGCTGTTAGCAAAAGAATAAATTAAAGCTTCCATCATCCTCTACAAATTACACACACACATTTCTTACACAACCAAATTGCAAAAAAAAAAAATTAAAAAAAAAAATAAACCAGGACCAATCAGAAATAATTAGCATGCCTCAACTTTTCTCATGATTTGAGTTAGGGCTTCTCTCTATAGCATTTTCGGATTATTGGGCAATGACATGAACATTTTAATTGATTTTGCTATGCCCTTTAATGTAATTTGAAATCAAGCTATTATTTTTTAGGAGAATTTCTGAAATGGATTTCTTGTTCTGGAACTTCTTGGTGTCATTGTATTTGGATAAATGTTGGCTGATCTTTACAAGGCATAGCTCATTTTTTCTAGTTTGTGGGATTATACCATTGCATGAAATATAGCTCAGGTTCGGATGTTGTTCTTCCAGCTGCAGTTTGGTAGCTCTATTTACAGTGTTGTAAAAGGTTTTACCTATATTGCTGCTTTGGCATCTGCTCCCTAACTGTAATTTTAAGTATTATATTCAGGTATTATGTTGGGGGAGATTGCCAAAAAAGAATTGAGGAAAGTCTTTGCCTCTTAGGAATACATATGAAACAAATTAACAAGCACAAGGTAGTAATGTGGCGATCCTTACATGTGTCAAAAAGGGTATGTTTGGTAACTGTTTTTTCCCCTTGTTTTCTGTTTTCAAAAACAATTTTTTATTTTTGAAACTAAAAAACTTGATTGGCAACTCAAAACGGGCAAAAAACAAAAACTGTTTTCAAAACTCAATTTGTGAAGAAAACTGAAAACATGTAAAAGGCTGTTTTCAGTTTCTAATTTTCAAAAGTCAATGAAAACACGTATTTAATTTAATGAATCTATCTCATTTAATGAGTTAACATTAAAGTTCAAATCCTAATAACAACATATTTTAGTATTTTCTATTTTTTCCTTAAAAAATCATCTTTTTTTAATTTCAACTAACCAAACATGTTTTTGATTTCAAAAATACAAGAAAATTGTTTTTTCTTTATATTCCCAAAAACAAGTTTTTGAAAATAGAAAACAAAAACTGTTACCAAACATAACCTAAGCCTTTTCACTACTTTTACCTTTTTCTTACCATTGCTTTTGGATCCTAGTCTTTTAATTCAATTAAACAGCATGTATAAGAGATAGTTTTACCAGAATTATGAAAATATGACTATTGTTTTCTAAAAATAGCACACTAATACTCATCAGATGTGATTTTTCACTTGTTTTCTTTTGGTGCACAAGGAAATTGTTAGTCAATGATTGTTGTGGTCTGTTATGTTTTAAATCTGCAGTTCTTGAGGTTGGAGATGGAGTACATCTCCAACCTCAAGAACTGTTGAGGTTGGAATGACTTGCACTAACTGTTGAGGCATCAATACTTATTTTTGTCACTTTTATTTACAAACTGGTGTTTTTTAGCTGGAGAAGTTATTGACATTGTGCTCTTGGATGTCTCACTACAGTAGAACTTGAAACTTTGGGTGGTGTAATGACAAAGATTATCCCAAGGAACACAACTTCACCAACTTCCAAATTAGAGTTGTTCTCCACCGCAACAGATGGACAGACCAGACAGATGGACAGACCAATGAAGAGATTAATGTCTATTAGGATGAGAGAGAGGTATTTATCTCCCTGAAAGAAGGGTGAGAGGGTGTTCATGAGGGACAACAAATCCCTTGGAAGCTTTTGCTTAGACACCAAAGCCGGTGCTAGCACCATCACACAAAGTGATGAGGTATGTATTTGCAAAAACTGTTGTTTTGAAGAGAATTTGGTTTTTATTCAAACTAGATATAGCAAGTTTTAGTTCTTCACAGAAGGCATGAATTAGAATCTAGTGGTTGAAAATGTTGTGGCTAGAGATATTATTAGGATGAGTTTGAATAAGCCTGAAACCCAAACTATCTTAGCTAACGATAACTAATTTATCTATTTGATAAAAAACTTACATATATATATATATACAAAGTAGAAAAATTTAGACCATTTGTGGAATGTGTTGCTTTCTTATATTGGTCTAGAACCATAGCCATTGGCAGTGGCTGCAAATTCCCTCACCCACCCACACACCCCTCCCCCCCCCCTTTCCCTTGTTTATGTTCTAATTTGTAAATAGAATGAAAAATGCTTTTATGTCTTCATTTTTGTAACTTCAATCTTTTTTTTCTTATAATCTATATTGTGGCACAAGGAACTTCTTTTTTTATATTTATTACCCATTACCATGTTCTACAAAGAACCTATATCTTTCTTTTCTTTATGAAGTCTCAACATTTCTAGCATCTATGTTTTTCAATTAATAAATAAATAAAAATAAATGGAAACATTCACATTTTATATTAGTAACCTAATTATGTTACTAAACCCCATGTTTGTATGTACAAAATAAAAATGTTGCAGGTGGATAGGATGGTTAACGAAGCTGAAAATTTTGCAAAAGAGAGACAAGGAAAAGAGGGATGCCATAGACACAAAGAACCAAGCTGACTCAGTTTTGTACCAAACTAGAAGTAACAAAAAGAGCTGGGAGACAATGTACCTAGCTAGACAAGGAGAATGTAGAGGCTAAAGTGAGTGAGGTGAAGGATGCCATCTCTGGTGGATCTACCCAAGCCATTAAAGATGCAGTGGCTGTCCTGAATTAAGAAATTATGTAACTGTGGTAGTCAATGTTGATATGAATTTGAATTGGATTGTCTATTAGCTTTTTTCGGATTGATACCACACTGGCTAGTGTCAAATTTGAAGAACTGTGTTCAGATTTGTTAGACAAGTAAGCCTTTTAACAATAGAAATTATTACTCTATGGTTTCGCACTATGCATTTTCAGAAATAGAATAACTCTCATATGTAATATCACTGTATTTTTTTTTATCTCCATCACTTCAGTTTTCTTTCTTTTGATTTTAAACTCTCTTTTTCTCTCATCTGGAAGTCTAATCGCCTACTTAAGCTCACTGGATTACAACTCATATCCCAGCTGTTTAGGAGCTGGAAGATATGGATGAAGTTTTTGTTCTTGGGATTGTAGTTCAGGTTTGTCCTTATCATCTTATTATGTAATTCAACTTGTTATTATTTTTTTGTTACTTTTATTTCCAGACTGGTGTTTTTTTGCTGGAGAAGTTAATGATATTGTGCTCTTGGATGTCTCACCATAGAAGGACTTGAAACTTTGGGTGGTGTCAACTTCACCAACTTCCAAATCAGAGGTGTTCTCCACTGCAGCAAATGGACAGACCGGTGAAGAGATTAACGTCTATCAGGGTGAGTGAGAGTTCATGAGGGAGAACCAGTGCTAGCACCATGCCAAGTGATAGGGTATGTATTTGCAAAAACTGTTGTTTTGAAGAGAATTTGGATTTTGCTCAAACTAGATATAGCAAGTTTTAGTTCTTAACAAAAGGCATGAATTAGAATCTGGTGGTTGAGGACGTTGTTGCTAGAGATATAATTAGAATGATTTTGAATAAGCCTAAAACCTAAATTATCTTAACTAACTATAATTAATTTATCTATTTGAGAAATAACTAATTATATATCAAGAAAAATTTAGACCACTAGTGGAATATGCTACTTTCTTATACTATAGTTCTAGAACCATAGGCATAGGCAGTGGCTACGAACACCCCCCCCCCCCCCCACCCTTGTTTATGTTGTAATCAGTGTATAGACTGAAAAATGCTTTTGTGTCTTCATTTTTTTAACTTCAATTTTTTTTTTCTTATAATTTATATGCAGCACAAGGAGCTTCTTGTTTTTATATTTATAACCCCTTTCAATGATGTTACCATGTTCTACAATGAACCTACATCTTTCTTTTCTTTCAAAAATCTCAGTATTCCAACTTTCAAGCATCTATGTTTTCGATTTTAAAAAAAAAAAATCTTTCTTTTTTTTCAAAAATCTCAATATTCCAATTTTCAAGCATCTATGTTTTCGATTTAAAAAAAAAAAAAAAAAAAGGAAATGTTCACTTTTTTTGTTAGTACATGTAAACCTAACCTAATTATATTACTAAACTCCATGTATGTTCAAAATAAAAATGTTGCAGGTATATAGGATGGTTAAAGAATTAAAAAATAGGATGGTTAAAGAATTAAAAAATTTAGCAAAAGGAAGACAAGGAAAAGTGGGATGCCATAGACACAAAGAACCAAGCTGACTCGGTTTTGTGCCAAACTAGAAGCAAATAAAAGAGCTGGGAGACAATGTTCCTAGCTACACAAGGAGAATGCAAAGGCTAAAGTGAATGAGGTCATGGATGCCATCTCTGGTGGATCTACCCAAGCCATTAAAGATGCAATGGCTGTCCTGAATCAAGAAATTATGTAACTGTGGTAGTCAATGTTGATGTGAATTTGAATTGGATTGTCTATTAGCTTTTTTTAGATTGACTTCTTTGCATGGACAGCCACTATTGTGTAGCCTTGAATTATGTTATAGCTGTGAGAGAACTCTTTGATATAGAGTTATTTGGGTGTATTGGGGTTTGGGTTTGTGAGATCGGGTCTACGCCACCTTTGTACTCTCCATATTTGTTAGTGAAACTTTTTTCTTGTCACCGCCCGTGGATGTAGGCCAAAGGCCGAACCACGTAAATCCTTGGTGTTCTCTCTTGTGTGTGGTTGTCTATTTTTCTTTCGTTTTTTTTCCCTCATAATATTTATTTGTGAGATCTCTTCTAGTACAACATTTGGGTCATTTAGATCAACTGGGAAAGCAGCTGAGGGCGATGATCTGATCAATGCAGATTTCATTGATAGTGAGTAAACTCATAGAACTTCAATTCTGACCATGCACACTTGTATAATTGCACTAGAAATAGCCAAGAGTGCTGCTTAGGCTTCAACCCAAAGAGGATCGCCTTTTACATCAATCCCAATCCGTGCATCAATCTCACAGCAACATCGGATTTTAAGGTTATGAGGATTCCGTGATTCAAATATTTCACAAGGTTTGTATTTGCAAAATTTGGCATGTAGTATATAGCTTTCAAAACAATCTTTATTAAAGTGTAATATTTACACCTCGTGTTTCCTATAGTGTACTCTTCTATGGCTGAAGTAATGTTAATTTGGAGGGGAACATTTCAAATGGGGTAAAGCCGCCCTCCAATAGCTGTTTCTGTATAAAAGATCGGATTATAGTATATAGCTTTCAAAACAATGTTAATTAAAGTGTAATATCTTAAAAGATCACATTACTCCCCGTGTTTCCTGTAGTACTCTTCTATGGATATAAAGATCTGCCTAATAAGATCAAATTATGAAAGAAACTACAAATTAAGAGTATTGTGATGGCGCAATTCCCCAACTCGGTTCTTTAGCAAGTGAATACGGGTCCACAAATAAAATAGGTATGGCTAAAGTAATGTTTTTCTTTGTAAAAGATCTGCCTAATAAGATCAAATTATGAAAGAAACTACAAATTAAGAGCATTGTGATGGCACAATGCCCCACAACTCGGTTCTTTAGCAAGTGAATACGGGTCCATAAATAAAATGGGAAAACCGCGAGCTCCAGGTATAGAACCAGTGACCTCCTAGGCGTTTTGGACCTTTGTCCAACACACTGAACTAGGTAGCATCATGTGTCCTACTTGAAATTTATATTTTATTTATTTTAAGTTTACAAGATTAATAGTTTTGGCTTTAATTTTATCACTATCTACTTATAGTATTTTCTTTTTCTTTTTTTTTTTTGTTCAAGAATTATTCTTTCACATCAATAAATATGAATATGGAAATTGTAAATTTATGTTAAAAATGATTTTATTTTAAATTAAAATGCATTTTTTATTTGAAAGATTAATAAATACAATTTTTTAAAGCTTGTTTATATTTATTATTTTCTATTCACTTTATAAAAATAACAAAAATAAATTTGAAAGTTGTTTAAATTACTTAATATTTCTTTAAGGATAAATTTTCATATTTTTACACATTTAATACATTTATTTGTATTTTAATTAATATTAACTTAATTTTAATGTCCTCACAGTTCTATATCGGTTGAACCTCGATCCGACCTTAAAAACCTTGAACCTCTCCCTTCTCCCAGTTTTTATGAGCTTAAGATTTCTATGTAAGGAGAAGCTTGTGAAACCAATCATACTGGGGGCTGTCATCTGCTGGTCGCTATTGTTGTTTATGCTATATCTCAACCATTAGAATAGAAAGAACGTTGGAGATAATTCATTATGGGTTAAAATATAATAAAGTTTTATCTTATTAATTTTTTTAATATTTAATGAAAGGACAAAAAAAAAAAAAAAATCTAAACCATATTTCAAAGATAAACTTTCTTTCATTCTGAAAATAGTCTTGACTCTATTTTGATCCCTAGAATATGCATTCCATTACACACAAACAAAAAACATAACAAAAATAGATAGTGGACATTTTAAATTTTCAAGAACGGGTATAAAACCTCTTATTTAAGGAAAAGAATAGAATATAGATTATATTTCAAGACCAAAAAGAATATTTTTGCCAAAATTATATGTTAGTCAAGAGACTAAATCATCTTCATTCTTATTATTTTCATGTCTAGAATTTTATACAAGTAAGAAAGACCAATCTTCTAATTTTTCAATTGAAACTCTTACCATTTTTAAGTAATTAAGTGAGGAGAGACCGAGAGAGCCACAGAGGAAACGGCTGCCTAAGCATAACTAGCCCCAAGTCTTTCATGTATAACAACACCACAAGGGAGAGTGTGTGTTTTTGGTTTTTTTTTTTTTTTTTTAAAATATAAAATATTAAAAATTATATATAGTAACTTTTCGATCCGGTCCGGACCAGTCCAGTATGGGACCTGGACCGAAAACCTATATGGTTGCATTGGATTTTTTAAAAGCCTAAAAGGACAACAACTAAACAAAAGAACAAACGACGCCGTAATAGAAAGCGTGTTCAGCATGTGGGACCTGTAAACGACGCCGTGTGCGGTGTGCTTAAACGAAGCTACGAAAGATGCAGGTCGCATTGCCGGGTTAGATGAAGCTTCGCTTGCTTATGGGTTTGAGAAGAAGAAAAACAATGAGACCATTCTGGTTTTTGACCTTGGACTTGGAGGTCGTACTTTTGACGTTTCAGTTATGCCAATTGCTTTAATGTAATTTGAAATCAAGCTATTTTTGTTTGAGGAGAAATTTCTGAAATGGATTTCTAGTTTAGGAATTTCTTGGTGTCATTGTCTTTAGCACACTACTACTCATCAGATGTGATTTTTCACTTGTTTTCTTTTTGTGCACAAGGAAATTGTTAGTCAGTGATTGTTGTGGTCTGTTATGTTCCAAAATGGAGTAATTCTCATATGAAATATCAGTGTGTGTTTGATTTCCATTACTGGAGTTTGCTGCCTTGTGATTTAAAACTATATGTTTCTGCCAATATGAGTACCTATATGCCTGCATAAGTTCAGTGGATTACAACTGAAATCTATTTTGTTCTTAGGTTACAAGGACCAGTTGAAACTGCCTTGAAAGATGCAAATCTTTCCTTCAAAGATTTAGATGAAGTAATCCTTGTTGGTGGTTCTATTCGCATCCCAGCTGTTCAGGAGCTTGTGAGGAAGATGACTGGAAAAGAGCCCAATGTGAATGTAAATCCTGATGAAGTTGTTGCTCTTGGGCCTGCAGTTCAGGTTTGTCCTTATCTTGTTGAGATAAATTACCACTTAAGTGGGTTGCAACATGTAGGATTTTTTTTTAATTTTTTTAATTGGAGGTAGAGCAGTTGAACTCTCTAATATGAAGATAAATTACTACTTGTTTTAATAGCTTTAAGCTACTAGAAATGGTAAATTTAATTATTTAACCATTATTCTAACATTCTCTAAATTTTTTTCTTAGTCTATTTGAAAAATAAAAGACTATAACTCTCTATTTCTGATATTATCGCTGTAATACTTATTGATATTGCATAAATTGTTGAGGCATCAATATTTATTTTGGCCAATTTTTTTTTCTTAAGGATGGTGTTTTAGCTGGAGAAGTTAGCTACATTGTGCTCTTGGATGTCACTCCATTGTCTCTAGGACTCGAAACTTTGGGTGGTGTAATGACAAAGATTATCCCAAAGAACACAACTTTGCCAACTTCCAAATCAGAGGTGTTCTCCACTGCGGCAGATGGGCAGACCAGTGAAGAGATTAATGTCTGTCAGGGTGAGAGAGAGTTCGTGAGGGATAACAAATCCCTTGGAAGCTTTCGCTTAGATGGAATCCCACCTGCCCCACGAGGAGTTCCTCAAATTGAGGTGAAATTTGATATTGACGCTAATGGCATCCTCTCTGTCACCGCTATTGACAAGGGAACCGGAAAGAAGCAGGATATAACCATAACTGGTGCTAGCACCTTGCCAAGTGATGAGGTATGTTTCTAAAAACTATTGATATTGCAAGCTTGAGATAGCAAGTTGTAGTTCAAATTAGATTTGTTATTTAAATGAGTTTGAAATCAATGTGTGTGGTTAATTTGTGGGTAAATAGACTAAGCATAACCTATCTTAGCTGACTATAATCAATTAACTACATAAGAAATAACTGAATATACATAACAAATGCAACTGCAGAACTATGAGAGATTTTGTCACAAAACACCAAGTAAATAATATTTCTTACCATAAGGACCCTTATAACTATTCCTCAACCTTCATAATAGCTCAAAAGAATAAACATCACTAGATTCACTACACACCAAGTAAATCAAGAAAAAATTATGTTAGAGCTATCTGCTTGTTGCATATATTATACTCCTAGAACCATAGCCATTGTTGGCAAAAAAAAAATGATTTTTTTTCTTCTTCTTTTCTTTATGCTAAGTTGTTGATAAATGATGCTAATTGTTTTTATTTCTTGATCTTTAACTTTGGGGTCTTTTTTTCTTATATTTAATCTTATTAGTTATCCCCTTCAATGATGCTACCATGTTCTCCAAAGAACCTATATCTTTCTTTTCTTTCTGAATCTCAGCATTTCAAGTAGCTATGCTTTTTCACATATCAACCATGATAAAAGGATGTTCTACTACTTGTTATTGTTGAAGCTATTATTACCACATATAAACCTATTCTATTTATGTTACTAAATCCCAACTTTGGATGTACAAAATAAAAATAACTGCAGGTGGATAAGATGGTTAAGGAAGCTGAGAAGTTTGCAAAGGAAGACAAGGAAAAGAGGGATGCCATAGACACAAAGAACCAAGCAGACTCGGTATTGTACCAAACTGAGAAGCAACTTAAAGAGCTGGGAGACAAAGTTCCTGGCCCAGTCAAGGAGAAAGTAGAGGCTAAAGTGAAAGAGCTCAAGGATGCAATCTCTGGTGGATCAACCCAAGCCATTAAAGATGCAATGGCTGCACTAAATCAAGAAGTTATGCAACTAGGACAGTCAATCTATAGCCAGCCTGGCCAACCGGACACTGATCCTGCTTCTGCTACTGCACCAGGGTCATCAAGATCAACTGGGAAAACAGTTGATGGTGATGATGTGATCGAAGCAGATTTTACTGACAGCAAGTAAATCACATAACTTGGTGGTGGGCAAAATTTCAACCATGCATACTTAGTTTATTTTTTATGTTAGTTTGTACAGGCTTTGTTGGCTGTGATTTTGTTAGCTATGATGTGCATCATGACTCCAGCCTGCCCAGTACTTCATAGTGATCAATGTGATTTAGACAATGGGTAGTTAGTCAAGGTATAAAACTTGGCAGGTGGTTTAGTCTCTTTCATGGCTAGTTAATATCAAGAGGATTCCTTTTTTTCGAATATCTCAATGTTTGTGTTTGTAAAAAATGTCTACAATGTAAGTATGTTACTACTAGAAAAAAAAAATAAAATTCGCACTACTTTTCCCCCTAAAAAAATCTCTTTGAGAACTTGTAGTATCACCAAGTGGAATAAAAATTCCTACAACCCAAAGCTGTATATTAACTTTTTTTCTAAAATAATTAAGAATGGTTTTATGTATTGTCATTTAGAGCCCTTTTAACACTCTTTTTTATTATTGAAAAAGCTATTTTGAGCACTTGATTATTTTTCGAAGTGTATTTAGACGAGGTTAACCTCATACAAAGAAAGATTTTCGCAAAACTGGTTTGGCAGAATTTATTAAATGGTGATACATATAATAAGTCATATGTATTATTTAAACTATAAGGTTTATATTAAACTTGAGTTGCAAGAATTTTTATTCAACCTCTCACATGGCTATTTATAAGATTAATTACATGTATTATTTAATTAAGTCACATAATTCATTAAAAATGCCGTTGACTATAAGTATACGTGGATATAGTTTTTTTAACTACTACATATTCGATTGCATAAAAATTCTTACAATTCAACTTTTGTATAAACTTTTTCTTTATTTAAACAAGTCACATAATGTTATGTGACTTAAATTATATATGAATGGTTTCTTTAATTGTTACATAATAGGTTGAAATAAAATAACTTTAAACATGTTTGTAACTAAACTTTTTGCAAACATCATTTTATCAATTATCAATTAATTGTTGAAATTTAAATGTGAATTTGAATTAGTAAGGCTTGTTTGGTGCAATTTTTAGGGGGCCCAAATTTTGGACTTAATGTGAAGAAATTTAAATGTGAATGTGAATTAGTAAGGCTTGTTTGGTGCAATTCCCAGGGGGGCCAACTTTTGGACTTAATGCGAAATTCATGATATGACGGCCTACTAAATTTCCAGTTAGGGAAGAAAATTCCAAATAATTCTCTATTCCAATCATTTTCTTTCGATGCAAAACGGCCCAAGGTCTTCTGTTCACATTGAAATAAAGTAGGAATACATAAACAATGATTGCTATCTTTTCTTTATGACTTTTTCCACTCCTGCTTTCTCTTTATGTTTTCTAATCTATTACAGTTGGTTTCATTTTTGGAGAACACTTTATATTTTTTATAATAGATTGAGATTGCACCTGTTGCAATTTCTTTCAATAGTTGAAATTGAGAGTTGAAAAAGAAAAAAAAAAATCTCAATCCTTGAATAAAAAAGTAAATAAAAATAATAATAAGAAAGTGAAAGGTGAAATGTTAAAGAGATAAAATTTTATTTTAAGAGACTTGGGAGGAATTTCACTAGGTGTAATACCTCTCGATCCCTTAATAATTACTTCTATCGATCTTGGACAACCTATCCAATGTACATTAAATCAAAATTTCAAGCCATTAAAAGAGAAAAAAAAAAAAAACTTTTTTCTAAAATATAATTTTTATTTTTTTAAAAAACTAAAACTGGTTAGCTAAAATTACAGAACCATGAGTTTAGTGCAGTTCTCAGGGGCCCAACGTTTGGACATGGTCTTCCATTAGAATGATGATAAGACTGCAACAAAAATTTTCCAGCTAGTGGACAGAATTTCCAACTAAGCCTCTGTCCCACTCATTTTCTTTCGGTGCAGAAGGGGCCCAACACTCACATTGTGTTTCATGTGCTCTTGATAGTATTGGTTGCTTTTTCTTTGCATTATTGTACCAAGAAAATGAAAAAGAAAACTAAAGACATTCGTCTTCATTAACTCAGTCCTCTTTCACAGCAACATTACTTTCACTCACACTTCATCACTTCAAGCCAATCCTCTCTTAGCTCTCCTCTCTCTCTCTCTCTCTCTCTCTCTCTCTCTCAGCATTCCTTTCAGCCACTAAGAAGAAATGGCCGAAGCAATCCTCTTTGGTCTTGCACAGAAAATGATTGAAAATTTGGGCTCTCAGACTTTCCAAGAGATTGGATCACTATGGGGTGTCAAAGGTGAGCTTGAAAAAATCAAGAACACTGTGTCCACAATCCAAGCTGTACTTCTGGATGCAGCGGAGAAACAGAGTCATGACCATCAAGTCAAGGACTGGCTCCAAAAGCTCAACGATGCAGTTTATGAAGCAGATGACTTGTTGAGTGAGTTCTCCACTGAAGCTATGCGGCGAAGAGCGGTGAGTGGGAATAAAGTCACAAAAGAGGTACGCACTTTCTTTTCAAAGTCAAACCAACTAGCTTTTCGTGGTAAGATGAGTAGTAAAATAAAGGCAATGAGGCAAAAACTAAATGCCATAGCGGAAGATAGGAAAAACTTTCGCTTGGAAGAATACCATGTAGAGACAAATGTTGTGAGTAGGAAGAGGGAACCAACTCACTCATTTGTACGTGAAGAAAACGTTATTGGGAGGGAAGATGATAGAAAGGCTATCATAGAGCTATTATTGGACTCTAATGTGGAGGAGAATGTTTCAGTCATTCCCATTGTGGGGATAGGGGGACTAGGGAAGACTACACTTGCTCAGTGTGTGTATAATGATGAGAAACTCGAAAATTGTTTTGAGTTAAAAATGTGGGTATGCATTTCCGATGTCTTCGAGTTGAAAATAATTATTGAAAAGATAATAGCATCTGTTAAAGGCAAAGCACCTAAAAATCGAGAAATGGATCACTTGCAAACGAAACTTCGTAAAAAAATTGATAAAAAAAAATACTTACTAGTATTAGATGATGTATGGAATGAAGACCGTGGAAAATGGTTAAACTTGAGAGATTTTTTAATGGGTGGTTCAAGAGGAAGTAAGATTATAATAACCACTCGTAGTAAATTGGTTGCAAAGATTACACACACAGTTTCACCATATATTCTCAAAGGTCTCTCCGAAGAACAATCATGGTCTTTATTTAAGCAAGTGGCATTTAGTAAAGGGCAAGTGGCAAATAATCCTACATTAGTTACAATTGGAAGGGAGATTGTAAAAATATGTCAAGGGGTACCCCTTGCCATAATGTCCATAGGACATGTGTTATATTGTGAGGAATCAGCATCTGAATGGTTACTTGTGAAGGATAATTTACTAGCAAATGTAATTGAAGGAAATGAGATTTATCCAATTTTAAAGTTGAGTTATGATAATCTCCCATCACATTTAAAAAGTTGTTTTGTCTTTTGCTCTTTGTTTCCCAAGGATTATGAAATGGATAAGGACACCGTGATACAATTATGGATAGCACAGGGGTTTATCCAATAATCAAACAAAAACCAACAATTAGAGGATATTGGTGATAAGTACTTCAAAGATTTACTTTGGAGGTCTTTCTTTGAGGAAATAAATGTATATGGAAACCTAAAATACAAGATGCATGATTTAATTCATGATCTTGCAGAATCTATTGCAGGCGAGGAGTACAAGCTCATTGATTTTCATGGGAAAAATATTAATGAAACAAATCGTCATGTATCATGTCCATTTTTTATTGACTTGTCTTTTATTGAAACTTTAAAGTCATCGGTTAAATCAGACAAGATACGTACATTTCTTCAAACATGTGAAATGGATAAATCTAATGCTTTGGATGAGTCAATGTTGAATACTCTTATTTTGAGTTTCAGGCGTTTGCGTGCATTAGATTTACATAAATTGAAGATCACAAGGGTGCCAAATTCTATAGGGAAACTAATACATCTAAAGTACCTCGATCTTTCTTTTAATGAGGATATTGAAACTCTCCCTAATTCAATTACTACATTGTTGAATTTGCAAACATTAAAACTTTGTAGTTGTAAAGGTCTTAAAGAATTGCCCAAAGACATAAGAGAATTGGTTAACCTCAAACATCTTTATAATGGTGGTTGTGATAATTTGAGTCATATGCCTTGTGGATTAGGGCAAATGACTTCACTTCAAACATTACAATTATTCATTGTGAGCACCTCCTCCCAGACTGGTGGATTAGGTGAATTGAAGGAGCTAAACAACCTACGAGGTACATTAGAGATCTCACATTTGGAAGAAGCTAACTCAGAATCTATTGTTGTGAATTTAAGGGAGAAGCAACATCTTGAAAATCTGATATTAAAATGGCACCATCAGGATCAAGTGGATAATAATGAAGAAGAGAAGTTATTAGAAGACCTCCAGCCACACCAAAATCTCAAATATTTTGAAGTGGATCAGTACAAGGGTGTGAAACTTTCAAATTGGGTCTCTTCTCTCATAAATCTTGTTAATTTAAATATAGAGAATTGTAAAAGATGCCGATATCTGCCACCTTTGTCTCATCTCCCCTCTTTAAAATCTCTATGGCTTGGTAGGCTAGATGATTTGGAGTACATATCTAATAATGATATGAGTAAAGAGGTGCCTGCTTCATCCACAACATTATCGACACCGTTCTTCCCTTCTTTGAAGTCTCTCACAATAATAGAATGTCCTAATTTGAAGGGATGGTGGGAGAGAACAGGGAGGGATTTAGTTGGGACAACATCTGCGTCAACACCAGATCATCGACAAGATCAGTCTCACAACTCACTGCCTTTATTTCCTCTTCTTTCTTTTTTGTTAATTAGAGATTGCCCTAAAATGACTTCCATGCCCCTGTTTCCCAATCTCGAAGAATATCTATGTTTAGAGAATGTCAGTTTGAAGCCTTTGCAAGAGACAATGTCAATGAGTTTTTTAGTTCCCTCTTCCTCCTCTTCATTATCCTCTTCTTCTCCTCTCTCCAAATTAAATGAGATGACTTTGGAATCTATAGAGGATATAGAGTCTCTTCCGGCTGAGTGGGCACTATATTCTCTCAAGGAACTACGAATTTGGAATTGCCCTAAACTAACATCTATGTCTGGAGCGGTGCGTTATCTCACCTCCCTCTGTGAGCTATCAATTTGGAATTGCGAGGAGTTCGATCCATTAAGAGACATGCATGATGATGGCATGGAATGGCGATGCCTCATTTGCCTCCGTCGTTTATGGTTCAGAGGCATTCCGAAACTGAAGTCTCTCCCTGTGGGTCTTCAATGTATTTCCACCCTAAAGGAGCTCACCATTTCAAACTGTCCCAATTTAATGACTTTGCCGGAGCTCACCTCACTTGAATTTCTTCAGATTGAAAGATGCGAGCCTAATCTGACATCACTTCTTGAGATTAGCTGTCTCACTTCTTTACGGTCGCTGTATATTGCAGACTTTCCCAATTCGATTACTTTCCCCGAATCAATTAGGAATCCAATCTCACTTCAAACGCTTACCATTTGGGATTGTCCCAATCTCACAACACTACCTGATGATGGTTTTCTCAAGTCTTTACAAGAACTGGTAATTAGGAATTGTCCTCAGTTAACGGAAAAATACAAAAACAAAATCGATAAGGATTTCCCTAAATTGGCAATCACATGGGAGTGTTGAAACCACACCAGCAAACGGCTCTACTTCGTCTTCTGCAACTGCCACTCCCCTCTTTCACTTGGTACGCATTCTATGCTTTCAAATAAAATCTGAGCTTTTTACAATTATATTCTTTCATATAATTAATTAAAATCAGACACTTTTTCGAATTCTATTCTTTATAGAAACAATATTATATATATTTAGCCTTGGTATAATTGATTTGGTATTTTGTCTAGGTTTTCTGGTAATCAAAAATCAGAGACTTTTATTTATTTATTTTGGAACAGCTTTGATCACCACATAGACTCATAGGATTTCTTCTTAAATTTTATTACTATAATTTTATTTGATTTTTGATATAGAATTAATTGGAAGCACAGGACAAACGGAGGTGTAAATATCTGGGCATGTTCAAAACTTTAGGAACAAGTGCAACGAGTCCATAGCTTAGGTGATTATCTTGTTTTGTGTTTCATTCTCTTTTCCCTTTGCAATAAAATTTCATTCTAGATATGATTCTCATTTGTTTGTTCATTCTAATGATTTCTGCCTTTATATAAACTACAAAATGACACTTCTTTGTTTGGGTTCTTGATTTTGAATAAACAGAGTAATATCTGGCACTTGTTAAATTCGATAACATTCTGGTGGATGATCGGTATTGACAACTACCCTCTAGGAAGCTGTTTTATATTCAGGTATTTGTTATTTTGTTAGCTTTAACACTATATTATTACTACCTATTTTTATCAACAAACAACAATATCCAGTGTGGTTTTTGGGTTCTTACATTATGTCTGATTTTTGTTTACTGTATGATGATAACTTAGTTTGGACTTGCAGAAGTTCTGTTATGGATTTAACTTTATGCACAATATTTGGATGATAGGATCAGTAAAATAAAAATCTAGAGTTAACCAATTGAATTCTCACATGAAATGGATAGTTCTTTTTTTGTAAACCAAACTGACATAAAACATAATATTAGAAACTTTGTGTTATATTCTTTTCCTCACTATTTTGGAATGATTCCAGGCAGAAATTGCTGGGGAATGGTACAAAACTGTTCGCATCCTAAATTGAATGTATTTCAGAAGGATATACTGCAGGTCCATACATCTCCTTTAAATTAAGCTTTCTTTGTTAATAAATTATCCAAATTCCTTCAATTGGAAGTATAATTTGTGTGCAGAATATGGAAAAGCTGGGAATATAAAAACAGACCAGAGTTTGTGATCTCCAAAGGGAGTCAATACTGCAATTATTTAAGACTCATGAAAAAAAATCAGTGGTAAATCTTTTTTTTTTTTTTTTTTCCTTTTAATATACTTTTATTTTTCTATGTTCTCAAACTTATATCTAGCAGTTTGGCGTGGATAAAGATCACAACAAGGTGTTAACAAAAGAGTTGTTCCTTTTCAAGAATGGCTTCATTATGCGCAAAGCTGATTTCTTATTGAAGCTATTGAAAATTTTCAAACCTAAACAGGTAATTATTTTAGCTCACTATATTTATTTCTTAATTAAAACAGTTTGGCCATGATTCTCAGTTTGTGGCTCTAGTTTTTGTAACTCACTTTACTTTGTATCCATATGAATCATAAAATGAGTAATAAAAATCAAGTTGTTCTCTACAATCTAACTATAATTTTTTTTTTTTAGTTTTATCTCATTATATTGTTAGGAAAGATGCTTCATAACACCAATATTATTGAGAAAAGACAAATCTTGAGATCTGGTCAGTTGATCAGAGGGATTTAACACCACTACTTTCTTAAATTCAGGCATCTCCTTACTAAATTCACTTTGAATTTACCAAATACTGGCTCTCTTCATTCTTCCTTTTTATTTCAGGTTTAGTGAATTCATCAGTTATTGAATTCTGAATCTGGGAGCTTCAAATTTGGAAATTGAGAGTTTTTTGTAAATTTGCTGCAACTACAAGAAGATAAACTGGTGTAAATCTCACTCTTATCTTTATACGTCTTATTTCAAAGATTAGGTTTTGGAAGATGGTAGAAATTGTATTACTTTCCCCTCTTTTCCTTTTCTTGAAAGTTAATTCTCAAACTTATTTTTGATAGGTTGAATTGGATGAAGACTGTAGCTTGGTGTTAGCAACAATATTACCACCTATCTTCAGTTAAAGTTCAATTTCAGGGTGACTAGCTCATGGACTTTTCAGCAACCCTCTGTGAAACCTAAGCTTATTGCAAACGTTTTTTTTTTTTTTTTTTTTTTTAAAATCTTAGTGTCGTTGTTTCAATAACAAAATAAACTCATTTTCATTTTCTTTCCTGTTTTTTGCTTATCAAATTGTAACTCTTTCACCTATATACATAACAGTGCTATAAAGCATCTATTTGAACTTAGTTACAAAAACTATCATGAGAAATATTTTATAGGGATTAAGCATCTAGCAAACGACCATTATCTGAAGAACTTGAATCTTCTGTGGAAATATGATGATGGGATGTATCACTTGGATTCTTTCAGAATTTGAGAAGTTGATGTAGGTATGGAAGTCAGTTAGACTTGTCTATAATTAAATGTTACATTTGATTATAATCAAATTTGAAGAATCTTGAGTTGTGATCAAATGCATGAATATTTATATATACAGAATAGGTAATGAACCTTTCTTTTGTTACAATTTTACTATGCAATTCTTGAGGTTGGAGATGGAGTATTTAGGATATTTTCTACCTTGGGTGACACTAATCCAAGAAGCAATGGTTTTGACAAGGTCGGAACAGGAGAAACTGGTAGATCTTTAGTTTATATTCTTTGTTTTCTGATTTATTGTTAGTTGTTACTAAATTACACCCTTACATTCTATAATTTTTAATAGAAGATAGTTCATTGGCTTGCTGAAAACTGTAAGAAAGATGAAGGCATAGATCTTTTGAAAGACAAGCAAGCATTTACCATGATGAAGCAGTCATCTCTGACTTAGACTAATATTAGGTATGTGGCTATTTCTATGCCTTCTTTAAGTTGATCTCTCTATTTGCCATGATCATATAGAAAAACGATTTTCTTTTCCAGTTTACCTTCTATTGCTACTGCTGTTGTGGATGGCCCAAAACACATGGACAACACATTGACAGGGGTCGAATTTGCAGAACTGTGTTTAGATTTGCTGGACAGGTATGCCTACTGACAGTTGTTACTCGCATATGAAATGTCAATGAATGTTTGATTTCCATCACTTCAGTGGATTAATGCTGCAATCTACTTTTTCATAGGCTTTTATCACCTGTTGAAACTGCCTTGAGAGATACAAAGCTTTCCTTCAAAGAGATAGATGAAGTAATCTCGTTGATGGTTCAACTTGCATCCCAGCCGTTTAGGAGCATGAGGAAATGACTGGAAAAGAGCCATATGTGACTGTAAATCCTTATGAAGTTGTTGCTCTTGGGGCTATAGTTCAGGTTTGCCTTGTTCTTCTTTATTTATGGAAGAAAACGTAAAGCTCTCTATTTCTGATATCATCTACTGTTGTACTTATTAGAATTTGCACTAATTGTTGAGACAGTTGAGGCATCAATATTTAATTTAGTGACTTTCATTTCAGGGCTAGTGTTTTAGCTGGAGAAGTTAGTGACATTGTGCTCTTGGATGTCACTTATTACGTTCATTTTAGAGCTCTCTATTTTTGATATTGTCCATTGTAGTACTTATTAGAACTTGCATTAATTGTTGAGGCATCAATATTTTATTTTGTGACTTTCATTTTAGGTGGTGTGATGACAGATTATTTGAAGGAACCCAACGTTAACAATTTCCAAATCAGGGTTGTTTTCTTTTCCACTAAAGCAGATGAATATAAACCAGTATCAAGGTGAGAGAGTTTGTGAGGGATAACAAATCTCTTGGAATCTTTTGCTTAGATGGCATCCCACTTGTGCCACATGGAGTTCCTCAAATTGTGGTGAAATTAGGTATTGATGCTAATGGTATCCTTTCGGTCATTGCAGTTGACAAGGGAATTGGAAACAAGCAGGATATCGCCATAACTGATGCTAGAACCTTGTAAAGTGATAAGGTATGTTTTGAAAAAAACTGTTGTTATGAAGAGTGTTTGGTATTTGTTCAAATTAAAATTTTTAGTTAATTTGGGGCTTCAATGATCATGAAATCCAACCTATAGCTTAGCCGAATATAATTATCTAACCATCTTAGAAATAACTGAATATATATAACAAATGCAACTATAGAACTAGAAGAGATTGCATCACCAAACTCCAAGTAAATCAAGGCTCAATTCTTTATTTGTGCATTATACTTCTTAGATATTTTATAGTCCTATTACCCTAGCCATTGTTGGCAGAAATTTTTTTTTCATGTTTATATGCTAATTTGTATTTTCTAAATAAAATTAAAAAAAAAATTATTACTTAATCTTTATTTTTAATTTTTTAGCTTAAGAGCATTTTTTTTTCTTCTATTTGTTACCCCTTTCAATGATGCTACCATGGTCTTCAAGAATAGGCAATGAACCTTATATTCTTTTGTTACGTTTGTACTATGCAGTTCTTGAGGTTGGAGACTCATCCAAGAAGCAATGGCTTTGACAAGGTTGGAACAAGAGAAACTAGTAGACATTTAGTTTATATTCTTTGTTTTCTTATTTTTTGTTAGTTGTTACTAAATTACACCCTTACATTCTATAATTTTTAATAGGAATAGTTGATTGGCTTGCTGAAAACTGTAAGAAAGATGAAGGCACAGATCTTCTGAAAGACAAGCAAGCATTTACCATGATGAAGCTGTCATCTCTGACTTAGACTAATATTACGTATATCGCTATTTCTATGCCATCTTTAAGTTGACCTCTCTATTTTCCATATCATATAGAAACACCATTTGCTTTTCCAGTTTACCTTTCATTACTGCTGCTGTTGTGGATGGCCCAAAACACATTGACACTACACTGACAGGGGTCAAATTTGCAGATCTGTGTTCAGATTTGCTAGACAGGTATGCCTACTGACAATTGTTACTCGCATATGAAATATCAATAAATGTTTGATTTCCATCACTTCAGTGGATTAATACTGCAATCTACTTTTTCATGCCTTTTTTCACCTTTTGAAAGTGCCTTGAGAGATACAAAGCTTTCCTTTGAAGATATAGATGAAGTAATCTTGTTAATGGTTCAACTCGCATCCCAGCTGTTTAGGAGCATGAGGAAATGACTAGAAAAGAGCCTAATGTGACTGTAAATCCTTATGAAGTTGTTGGTCTTGGGGCTATAGTTCAGGTTTGTCCTATTGTTCTTTTTTCCTCTTTATTTATGGAAGAAAACATAAAGCTCTCTATTTGTGATCTTATCTATTGTAGTACTTATTAGAATTTGCACTAATTGTTGAGACAGTTGAGGCATCAATATTTATTTTAGTGACTTTCATTTCAGGGCTAGTGTTTTAGCAGGCGAAGTTAGTGACACTGCTCTTGGACGTCACTTATTCGTTATTACTTTCATTTCAGAGCTCTCTATTTCTGATGTTGTCTACTGTAGTATTTAACAACTTGCATTAATTGTTGAGATAGTTGAGGCATCAATATTGATTTTTGTGACTTTCATTTCAGGATTAAAAATTTTAGGTGGCGTACTGACAAAGATTATCTGAAGGATCACAACTTTACTGATTTCCAAATCATGGTTGTTTTCTTTTCCACTGCTGTAGATGGATGGACCAGTGTAGAGATTAACCTCTATTAAGGTGAGAGAGTTTGTGAGGGACAACAAATCTCTTGGAAGCTTTCACTTAGATGTCATCCCACATGTGCCACAAGGAGTTCCTCAAATTGAGGTGAAATGTGATATTGATGCTGATGGTATCCTTTCAGTCACTTCAGTTGACAAGGGAATTGGAAAGAAGCAGGATATTGCCATAACTGGTGCTAGCACCTTGCCAATTGATAAGGTATGTTTTGAAAAACTGTTGTTATGAAGAGAGTTTGGTATTTGTTCAAACTAGAGATAGCAAGTTTTAGTTCTCAACAGAAGGCATGAATTAGTATTTGGTGGTTGAAGCTTGTTGTGGCTAGAGATATTTTTAGAATGAGTTAGAAATTAGAATTTTTGGTTAATTTGTGGGCTTGAATGATCCTGAAATCCAACCCATCTGAGCCAACTATAATTATCCAACTATCTGAGAAATAACTGAATATATATAATAAATGCAACTATAGAACTATAAGAGATTGCATCACCAAACTCCAAGTAAATCAAGGCTCATTTCTGTATTAGTGCATTATACTACTTAGATATTTTATAGTCCTATTATGATAGCCATTGCTGGCAAAAAATGATTTTTCTTGTTTATATGCTAACTTGTATTTTCTAAATAAAAATTGAAATTAAAAAAAATCTTTTATTTCTTAATCTTTAATTTTAATTTTATAGCTTAAAGGGCTTCTTTTTTTCTATTGTTACACCTTTCAATGATGCTACCATGGTCTTCAAGAACCTGTATCTTTCTTTTCTTTTTGAAATCTCAGCAATTCAAGTATATATACCGTATCAAAATGTGAACCAAGATAAAAAGAAACATTCACATTTTATATTCTATTGCTTGTTATGGTTGAAGAATTGAATCATCTATAAGTACCTGTAAATCTAACCTAATTATGTTACTAAAATTGCAAGTGGATAGGATGGTTAGAGAAGCTGAAAAGTTTGGAAAGGAAGACATGGAAAAGAGGGATGCCATAGACACAAAGAACCAAGCTAACTCAATTTTGTACCAAATTGAGAAGGAAAAAGATCAGGGAGACAAAAGTTCCTGACCCAATCAAGGAGAAAGTAGAAGCTAAAGTGGAAGACCTCAAGGATGCCATCTCTGGTGGATCAACCCAAGCCACTAAAGATGCAATGGCTGACCTGAATCAAGAAATTATGTAACTGGATCTGTCAACATGACGCTACTTTGAATTGGATTCCTATTAAAAGTCTATTAACTTTTCCGGATTGACTTCTTCAGTTCTTTGCATGCACTGCAACAATTGTCTATCCTAAATTTTAGGACTACAGCTTTGTTGCTGTTGTACTTGTAGTATGACAATATCTCTTTTATATTGAGTAATTTGGGTGTATTGGGGTTTGGGTTTTGTGAGAATTCTGTCACACCACCTTTGTGTTTTCCATATTTGTTAGTGGAACTTTCTCCTTGTCTTCGCCCGTGGATGTAGGCTAAAGGCCGAACCACGTAAATCCTTGTGTTCTCTCTTGTGTGTGATTGTCTATTTATCTATGGTTTTTTTTTTTTTGGAGTTCTTTTTAAAACCCGTAATATTTTAACATTCAAACTTATGTGAACATGCTTCTTGGAAACCTTTCCCACAATTGTCGATCTATAGCCAATCCAGTCAACTCGATGCTGGGTTACTTTTGGCACTACACTTGTGTCATTTGTATCAGCTGGGAAAACAATCGGTGGGAATGATATAATTGATGGGAATTTCACTGATAGAACTTCTTGCATATTTGTATTTTCTATGTTAGTTTGTACAGGCTATGTTGGCTGTGATTTTGCAAAGTATGATGTGTATATTTTCAATATGATTTAGAAAATGGGGAGTCTACGGAGCATCCTCTTGAAAGAATTAATTAAAAAAATTGGAGTTTGTACGTTTTTTTAAATTTCTACATTTGGTCAAGTAGGTGGTTGATTTGTATAATCAATGCCACCAAGGTTTATTTATCTTTAGTTTTTCATGATGATTTTGCATCAACAGTGTATATGAAATAAGTTTTTAGCGCCATACAAGTGCATCTAACGTCTTAAATTTATGGACTGGAAACTAACTAATTATTACCAGTTCAATATTTTTTTGCGATCTTATTTGCCTCAATTCAACCTTTTCGTTGGCTTTGAGGTTTATGGTAAGCAAAAGACAATGTGGCCATGTGGGCTTTGACAAAAGGGAATGGTCGTATGTACTCTTTGAAGGACTGGATGAGCCTCCTTCAGCACATTGGTTTGGGGAGTTCATACTCCCTAAGCACTGGATTCATCCAAACCTAGAATTATCCACACACACACAAAAAAAAAAAAAAAAAAATATTTATTATTGTAATATGGTGGGCCTTTTTGCAATATTGGGTTGGGTTGCCTCCTGTGGTATTTGGCCCAAATGTTCTGAGTAAGAGAGTTGGGACCGGTCCAATTATAACTCATTTTGGTCCGGCTTGTGCACAAACTATGCCCCATTCGCCAGAGTTTAATAACAGACCCATTGCAAGCAGAACCACTGTGAGTAAGTTATGACAGGTAGGTATAATAAAGATGATATAAGAAACACAATCACTACTTTTAGCCACAATAAATGAAAGCGAGCAACAAAAGGCTCTTTGTACACAGAATAAGCTCAGTAAAAGAGATAAAAAGTTAGCGAAATCAAAGCGTTAGACTATCACGCCAAGTAATACACGGGGTTGAAACCAAGAAGGGAAAAATCGCTCCCTTAACGCGAGTAATCTCAGAGAAGAAATTAATTGCTTTGAGAGAACAGCCTTAAATGGTCTATGCCCAAATACAGATCTTTTACCTTTTACAGAGAGCAAGGCTATTGAGGGAGAGAGGAGATCAACCTATTGGTGCATGCTTGCCGTTCTAAATTCTCTGTTTTTTTTTCTCTCGTTACTTCTTACTTTTCTTTTCTTTTTGTTTTACTCCTTTCCTTGTCCATACTTACTTATGGGTTATGGTTTTTTCTCCAAATTCCTATTACTGTGTTTTTGAGTCCCCCTCTCTCAGTGCACAGCAAGGGGTCCTTTATAGAGCCTGCCGTGAATGGTATTTACTATTTTAGCCCTTAATTGCCTTTGTTTGGGGTGGGTGTCCTTGCCGACCACTTACTGGTCGTCAGTGGTTCAGCCACCACCACTTACCTATGCTGGCTGTGCTACTCCCTTCTGCTAGACAAAGAAGACTATTTTGTTTGTTTGCTTGCTGTAGTTTTTTCTACCCATTACAATGTGTGTATTCTCTCTCTCTATCCCTCATGGCATGCACCTGATGGTTCCAACTCATCTTTACTTCTTTTAGGTGGCATATCGTCCCAACAGGACATTTCCCCCAAAAGAGCCTGAGTACGAACCCCATAATAGGTTTTTTCCCTTTCCCCACCTCCAGACCATGACCTTTGACCCATGACCCACCACTTCCTATATTGGCTTGGTACAGGCTGGTGGTGCCTGGGTCTCGCGCGTGCTCCACCTTCTTTTTCTACTACTCTTGCATTTGCCGTGATCTGGAGATTGGTCTGTACGTTCTGCCGTGCACTTTTGGCTTCTTATGACATGAGTTGTTTTCCGATCTGCCATTCTTTATGACTTGCTTCTTTTGGGGATTGGGCCTTGTTAGATCATGGGCCTTCCTTTCCCCGGCCTATTTTGTGTTCACTCCATGGCCTTGTTAGCATTTTCTTACCGTACCACTCTACTATTCCTGCTGTAATGTTGCTTGACTCAATCCTGCTGGGCCTCTTTAGGCCTGCTATTTATTTCCCTCCCAGTGACTCAGTGTATTCACTGGGCCTTTTCTTACACTGTTTGCGGGCCCCTGTGTCCCATTTTCCTCTTGGGCATCCTTGGCCCATTTAATTTCCTTGGGCTTCTTCGGCCCTTTTCTAATCCAACTTTCCCATGGGCCTTTACTAACTCTCTTAGGCTTCCTTAGCCCAATTACTTTATACTTCATCCTTGGGGCTGATGGGTCTTCCATTAGCCCCTTACTTTCTTTGCTTGTATTACTTTGGGCCTACTGTGGTCCATTCTCGCTTTTCTACATACTGCCCATGGGTTTGCTTCCTCTCTCTTTTTGGACCCATTCAGGCCCGCTTGCTTCTTCAGGACCCACTTTATGAGCCCGTGAGCCATTCATTAATGCCATTTGGGCTCAATGGCTTTTTCTTGCTTGCTAACTTTGGTCTGCCCATGTTGCTGGGCCTTCTCTCTTACTGGGCTTTGTAAAAAATGAGCCTCAACATTTAGCCCTCTAAGCATATGAAACGTTCCTGTAGTTTATATGCAAATAAAAGACTTTTCTATTCTCTTCTGTCCCCTTTTTTTTCCTTCGCGAGCTTTTTCGAATAGTGGTCCCCAACTCATTTGTGTTTCTTTTCTTTCTCATCATGAATAGTGTTATCTCTTCAAATTTCCCAGTTTGGTGGTTATTCTGAAGTGCAGCCTTGCTTCATTAATTTCATTCCTTATCTAGTGGCTGACCCATCGCCTTCCTTCACTTCGGTTTTAATGATGTTGATATTTAAAGAAGTCTTCCTTCATATTTCAATCACTTTCTCCTTTTCCCACACAAACACCTTTTCCGTCACCCTTCCTTCATCGTGTTCTCTTCTTCAAGTATTTTCACCCATTTGTTCTGATCAGCTGTCACACTATGACACCAGCGAAAGGTCAAATTTCTTCCCGCCGTAAGGGGAAAGATGTTGTTTACGATACTCTTGCTACACACGATGAAGGCGAGGAGGCCGTGTACTCCAAGTCTGACTCTTCCGACGAAGAGAAGTCGCGGAATCCCTTTGACAGTGAATTTGCCCCTCTAATAGATCCTTGGTATGATGTCCACTCCCATTTTCCAAAGGTCCCCGGTGATTACACGCCGCCACTTCCAGGCCGTGTGTGGCTTGCTCTCTGTCGTCACAACACGGAGGCTTCTTGGGCACCATTGGCTTCTTCGATTCCCGATCTTGTCATTCGCCAGGGCACTTCTCTCCCTATGCCTATTCATTTCGAGTTTGGGTTGGGCATGGCCTTGGGTTGGAAGGAGTGGGTAGATAGAGAGTTATCCAATACAGGCTTCATGGGTTTACTACAACGGGCTGGCGTATTGAAGGCCGTTGTTATGTCCCGTTGCTTGTCCAACTACAGGGACCTCTTCAATCTTCGTCATCTAGTCCACCGGTGGTGCACTGCCACCCACACTTTCTTCTTCTCTTGCAATGAGATCACCGTGACCCTGGAGGACATGGAAAATCAGCTTCTCTTGCCCATCCTTGGCGATGTCGATCCTAACTTTTTAAAGCTTTCTCCGAAGGAAGAGGTCGTGTAGGCCGAGTTGAAGAAAAGAATGAGTGAGAATGCCAAGTTATCGTATTGGGTTAGTTCTTCTTCCAAGTTTTCTGCCGTTGCTCGTTGTGCGGCCTTCATCACTTTTTGGCTTTGTAAGTTCATTTTTGGTTCCCACCCCCATTATGCTGTGAAGCTTTTGTATTTCCGTTTACCTATTAAGATATCTGTCGGGGTAAGTTTGCCACTGGCCCCTATGTTCTTGGGACACTTGTATGCTTTTTGGCTCTTCTTCTTCAACCTTGTCTTTTGTTTTCTTTTCTTTTGTAGTCTAAGCATAAGGAGGATGCGTTTGCCACCCATCCCATATTACTAGATGAGCTCGAATTTGAGGTACAACTCCTTCCTTCCATTTTCTTTACATTCCCTTTGCCACCTTCCTTTAGCCGTGTCCCTTCTCTTTTCTTTTTATCATCTAGTTACAGCTTCCTCTGTTCCTTATTCTTGCTCGTCACTTTTATCTTCCAGGATGAGCTTGAGCCTATCTCTATATACTATCCCATAGCCAAGGAGCTTTCTACCTCTATAGGCGTACCCATGGAAGGCTTCTTTGAGGGAGCTGATGTTATGTTTGGGACCATAGCTTCTGCCACTTCAGCTGCTGCACAGAGAGTTGTTGTTGAGGCTCCCATCCCCTCCACCAAGCCGGTACCCATGGAGGGTACTCATACCAAGGGGATTGGTGAGGACATTCCTATTTCTGCTGAGACACCTATTCCCCAAGAAGGGGTTATCCCTTCTACTGCCTAGACTGAAGTTGCTTCTCCTACCACACCTCTTGTCATCTCCATTGGCGACCCCTTCGCAGCTTTATCTTAGACTGTGAAAGATGGTTCTTCTTTGGTGGTTACCCCTTCTTCCATCCCTAATTCTACCACTCGTGGGCCTAATGCAGACTTGTCCTCTGAGGGATCTGAGAACGCTCTTGAGGATCCTGATGATGAGCCTACCATAAAGAGGAGGATTTCCGAGTTTGATGAGGAGAAGAGTGTTGATTTCAAGACCGAATTCATGGGTATGTGCCTCTTCCTCCTTTTTTTTTTTTTTTTTTGGTTATCTCTTCTTCATATATATACTTGTTTCACCCTCTTGTTGCAGTTTTCCCTTTACTTAGTATATTCATTCTTCTAATTGCAAAGACCTTTAAAGAGCCAGAAGTTGCAGCGAATACATGGATGCCTATAACTACCCCTCCTACCACCTCTACGGCACCTATTTTTGCCATTCCCGTAGTGCCAGCATCTGCCATTCTAGTTTCTGCTACTTTCACAGTGCCAGCATCCGCCATTCCGATTTTTGCCACTCTTACAACCCCTATTCTCATGAGTCCTAGTGAGTTTTCTCATCTCTTGCCTCATTTCTTTCTTGTGAGTTCATTGCTCCTAGATCATGGTTTCTCATATTAAGTCTCCTGCTCCTTGTTAGGTCCGCTACCTACTGTCCCTTCTCAGTTCGAGGTGGGCAGCAGTTCTGCCACAGTTCCTGACCCTGTGAGTGAGGCCATAGCCTTCTTCACGCATTTCGATTAGCCCGAGGTTAATGACCTCGATCCTACAGACTTCTAGGTTTCTGGCCCTCCTTATGTGGACTTCCATGGCTTTAGGGTTCCCCAGGATTGCGTTTCTCATCTAGAGGTAGTTTACAGTAGCCGGGGTGACTTTATGCAGGGGTTCCGCCTCGGTCACTCTGCAAGGGAGCATTCCTTGAAGTTGCTGGGGAGCATAATGAATGACATTGAGCATAACTTTGTCGACACTATCTCCTCTGAAAGGATCCTGCAATGGAGAGCTGTGGTTTAGGAGTTGGTTAATGTGGGTTTTGCTGTGGAGTTTATCCTAGACCATCTCTGTGAGATTGCCTAAGCCTTCTTCATGAAGAAGGTTCAGCTTGCTGTAGATGCCATTAACACACGGATTGAGATTTTGAGGAAAGAGGTGGCAGACTTGGAGGGTCGTCGTGAGCGCCTTCTTGCTAGCATTGGTGGGTCCAGCCACTTTGGAGACCAACCCCTTATCTTCGAGCTTTGTTGATGTAGTTCCCTTCTCTTTTTTTTTTTCTTTTCCTTCTTTGACTACCCCATCTAGTACACTTTATCTATATATTTTCTTTTTATAGCACCTATTTCACTAGTTTGACATAGTTGCCACAGTTTGGGATTGTAACTTTTAAGATGCTACACTTGGTTGCTATTTCTACTATTACTTATGACATAGGATGCTTTTTATAATACTTCATGTTTTTTCATTGTGTACTCATAAAAGCATGTTACAAACTTGTCTCGTGACATGGTCACTTGAAGGAAAAAAGAGAACAAAAGGTAAACATTAAACTCATTGAATAAAAGGGATAACTTCATGACCTCATCTTAGGCATAACAACGCTTCAGCCATTTCCCATTGATGGGATCCATTAGGTCCTTGCCATCCATCTGGGCTAGACGATAATACCCATTTGGGTGTGCTTCTCTTATCACAAGGAGTCCCTCCCATTTTGGTGAAAACCTAGATGGTCCTACCATACCTCGCCTGATATAGTCCGCCACTTTTAACACAAGTTGTCCTTCCGCGAACACTCTCTCTTTAGTCATCCTGCCATAGGCTTCTGTCATCCTTTGTTTGTATTTGCGGCTACACCCTTGGGCTTCCTCCCTTCTTTCATCAAGTCCTTCTAGATCTTCACACCTTTCTGCCGTAAAGGCTTTTTCCTCTCTTTCCTTCCCTTGTGTCTGCATAACTTTCAAAGATGGAGTCATCACTTCTGCTAGGCTCACTACCTCTACCCCGTATACCAAGGAAAAGGGTGAAAATCCTGTGGCAGACTTTGGTGATTTTCGGTTAGCCCAAAGGGCATCTGGCAGGTGCATTGCCCATCCTCCTATATATTCTTGGCTCATTTTACTAATAATCTTTATGAGGGTTTTGTTTGTCACCTCTGCTTGTCCATTTCCTTGAGGGTAATAGGGTGATGAACGATGATGCTTGACTTGGTAGAATTCCAACGTTTTCCTCACTTCGCTATTCACAAAGGGTATGCCATTGTCGCTAATAATCCTATGGGGTACTCCAAACCTCACAATTATGTTTTCCTTGATGAAGTTTGCTACTACTCCCCTTATGGCTTTATGGAGTGGTACTGCCTCTGTCCACTAAGATCCATATGTATCCATGCGATGGCAGATTAACTGGCCCCACCAAATCAAGCCCCTAAGTGTGAAAAGGCCATGGGGTGACCATGCTATGCAAGTTTTGTGGGTGAGCGTGAATAAGGTTGGCTTGTACTTGGCAACTATGGCATTTTTTCACAAATTCTACTGTGTCTCTCTTCATGGTAGGCCAGTAGTAGCCCATTTACAGCAGGCATCTGTAAAGCTTTTTCTTTCCCTGGTGATCCGTACATTCACCTGAGTGCACTTCTTTTATCATATCTTTTGCTTCTTCGGGACCCAGACACCTTAAGGGATCTCCAACATGTCCTTTCTTAAAAAGGACTGCATCATGCAAAAAGTACCGTGTGCCAAGCTTTTAAGATTGTACCTTTCACTGTGCTTTTGTGGCAGGATGCCTTCTGTTAAGTATTGCGTGAATGGACTTCTCCAGTCTTCGCTGACGAACACAGCATAACTTTCCTCTCTGTCTGCCACAAGCTGGCAGGTTTCACAGTAGGTTTGGACTTGATTTGCGTCTTTTCCCATGCTTGGCCAATAGAAGCCTGCCCTCTGAAGTCTGCGGTAAAGGCTGAATTCTCCGCAAGACCCATAGGTCTTGTCATGTACTTCTCTCAACTTTCTCTGGGCCTTTTCCTGTCCTACGCATCTAGACAAGACCCCGCCCGACATCCTACGATACAATTCTCCTCTTACCATGGCATAGTCCTTCAGTACCTTTAGTTCTGCGGCGTCTTCCTCCTTTACCAAGGCCTCCCTTATGGGAATCCGCCAATCTCCTTTGCACTGTTCCTCTTGGAATCTCTCCTTCAAAGTCTTAATGATAGATTCTTTCCTCTTGACGACTTCTATCTTGGTGCCATCCCCTTCGAAAATTATTTGTGAGCCTAACGTGGCCAACGCATCTATGAATCGATTTTTGTTTCTTGGAGCGTGTTCTATTTCGAAGGTTGAAAACTTCTCCTCCACCTTCTGGGCCATTGCTCTGTATAGGGCTAGATTGGGTTCCTTTAAGGAGAAGCTTCCTTTGGCCTAGTAGACCTCCAGGTTCGAATCATCCATTACCCTTAAATGCTTGACTCCCATTTCAAGAGCCATGGCCAACCCGATTAGATAGGTTTCGTATTCTACCGTGTTGTTTGAACAGGGGAATTCCAGTTTGAATGATAACGCCACTGCCTCGTCTTCTTCAAGGTATAAAACTACTTCCACTCCCCTTGATTGGGCGGTAGAAGACCCATCAAATTTCATTACCCATTGTTCTCTGAATTCCTCTGCCATGGCTACTTCCCTTGGAACTTCATCATCCAACATGAATTCTTCCTCTCCTGGGAACTGTACCATCAAGTCTGCTATAGCTTTTCCCTTTACTACCTTGGGTGTTCCTGCTTTCAAGTCTTACTATGACAATTATAATAACCATTGGGATATTCTGCCAGAGAAGATTGGTTGTTGCAACAAAGCTTTGATGGCATGAGACTTGGTCATCAGCCATACTTTGTAAGTCAAGAAATAATGGCGTAGCCTCTGCGAAGCGTACACAATAGCCAAGTATACCCTTTCCGCCCTTGGGTAATGAGTTTTTGCATCTTTTAAGGCACGACTGATGTAGTACATTGGTTGCTCAACGCCACCTCCATCCTCTTAGGCGATTAATGCGCCAATGGCATACGCGTTGGTGGCCAGGTAGAGTAGTAATGGTTTTTTGTAGATTGGGGCTTGCACTGTAAGGAGGTTCATCATGATCTACTGTAGCCTTTTGAAGGCTGTCTGCTGCGTTTCTTCCCATTCAAAACTTTACTCTTTCTTGAGTAACTTGGTGAAAGCAGAAGTAATTGACGCCAGCCCGGGATGAATCTCCAGATATACGAGTCCTTTCTTAAGAAGATTTTTAATTCTTTCATCGTGGCTGGGGGTTTCATAGTTGCTATGGTCGTGGCTTTGGCCGGGTCCACATCTATTCCCCTACTGTGAACTAGGAAGCCCAAGAATTTCCCAGAGGACACTCCAAATGCACACTTGAGAGGGTTCATTCTTAGTTTGAAAGCCCTACACCTCTCAAATACCTTCCTCAACACGTGGAAGTGTTCCTTCCTCCTCTTTGATTTCACCACTATGTCATCCACATAGTCCTCTAGTTCCTGATGCATCATGTTGTGAAATATGGCCGTCATTGCTCGTTAATAAGTTGCACCTGCGTTTTTTAACCCGAAAGGCATCACAGTGTAGTAGAAGTTGCCTATGGTGTTTTGAAGGCAATTTTCTCCGCATCCCTTGGTGCCATTCTGATCTGATTGTACCTACTGAATTCGTCCATGAATGAGAACAAGGCACTTCTTGCCACAGAGTCTATCAATAAATCCATGTTTCGTAATGGGAATTCATCCTTTGGATAGACTCTGTTGAGGTTTCTGAAATCTATAAAGTGTCTTATCTGCCTGTTCTTTTTCTTCACCGGTACTATGTTAGATAGCTAGCGTGGGTGTTGAATAAGCTTAATGAATCCTGCGGCCAGCAGTTTCTGCACCTCCTTGACTATTTGCCCCTCTATCTTAGTGTGAAATATCTTAGCAGGCTGGGCCACTGGCTTGGCCTTTGGGTCCACATTCAGCTATGCGCCACTAGCCCAGGATCTAGTCCTAGCATTTCACTATAATCCCAGGCGAAGTCGTCCTTGAACTCTTTCAACAGTAGTATCAGTTCTGTCTTTTCTTTTTTCGTCAATCTTGAGCTGATTGAAATGGGCCCTGGTTCTTGTAAGTCAGACCCCAAGCTAACTTCTTCTAACTCTTCTTCTGCCACAACTTGTACATTCTTTTCTGCCACAACTTCTTCATTTTTTTCTTCATTAACCTCCTCAAAATTTTCTTAAGCCACGCAGCATGCCCAACTCTTGTGCAGCCTCTCTCGAGTGGGGCCCATTTGTATTCCATAGGTGGGCCCCGCGCGCCTTTATAATTTGTACACAATTTTGCCATCAGGGCCTTAGACCCTAACACATTGCGGTGTGTCATCTGGTTCTGCAGTGGGTGCTTCCTTGTGTTTCTTCTTCCATGCTAGCAATTCCCTTAGATCAAGTTTTGGGTCATTTCGGATGTCTTCCCACTTGGGTACAAAAGTTCCTCGCGGTCTTGACACTGAGCTTTCCCCAGATGGTGCTCATTGGTCGTAGAACATGGTTTCTACTAGATGGACTTCCGCTTGTTCGAATGGCGACGGGTTTGCCGTTATATGTATCATCTTGCCATTCAATCTTCCTTTTACGCACTGGTGATAAGTGGATGAGACCAATCGATGTTTGTGCAACCATGGTCTCCCCAAAAGCACATGACATAAGACCTTCGTCTTTACCACGTGAAACCGCGCTAAAGAGGCTATAGGGCCCACCTTTAACCACAGCTGGATGTGGCCTGCAGTGTATTCGCCACTTCCGCCAAGCTCAGTTACTTCCATTGGGCACCCTTGGATCTTTCTTTCTGAGATTTCTGTCGCTTATAGAGTGCTCAACGAAATGAGATTTACAGAAGCACCTGTATCCACCAAGGCTCTCTTGATGGAGATTTGATTTATAGATGTTGCTAAGTAGAGCGACCACTTGTGGTCTGAGTATCCCACCTCTATATCTTCATTGCTAAAAGTGATTTCACTTGATTCCTGTAAGAGGGCTCTGTCATTTATGACTTCTGTCGATAAACATTCTATTCCTGCTCCAAAGGCAATGCTCACCAGGGCCTCCGTGGCTATCTTTCTTTCCTTTACCGTGAGCCCCAACTGGTTAAACAAATTTGTGAATTTGGAGCTTTGCTGCAGGGTGGTGATTGCTGCGGCAGGCAGGGCCGAATTCTCCTCCTTATCCTCCCCTGGGTCTGCACATATTACCACTATTGTTACACCATTCTCCTTGTGATTCAGGAGTGAGTTTCTTTGAACCTTCTGCTGGGATAGCTCCAGAATCCCTTCTTTAATCTTGAGGGAGAGAGGGAATCAATCTATTGGTGTATGCCTGCCGTTCTAACTCTCTATCTATTTTCTTTTTGGTTGTTCTCTTTTCTTTCTTTCCCTCACACTCTTTTCTTTTCTATTTCTTAGTATATCTTTTCGAATTCCTATTCCTTAGTTATGGTTCCCATTGTTGCTCTGTTTTTTGTTCATGGCAAGGTTCTCTTTTTATAGTGCCTGCCGTGATCAGATTTTACTGTTTTAGCCTTTAACCTTCTTTGTCTGGTTTGGGTGTACTGGCCGACCACCACTGGTTCATTTGTGTGCCACCCCCCATCACCAGACAAAGAAGGGTATTTTGTTTGTTTGTCTGCCATGGCACCCTTTCCAGCTATGGTCTGGGTTCTTTCTCTCTCCCTGTCCCTCATGGCATGCACCTAGTGGTTCCAACTCAGCTTGCTTTTTTTGGGTAGTATATCATCCCAGTAGGACACTTCCCCTAAAAGAGCCTGAGCCGGAACTTCAAAAATAGATTTTTTCCTTCTCCCCACCACCAAACCATGCCCTCTTACCTCTAACCCACAACCTCACCATGCCTTGTATTGGCTGGGTACAGGCTAGTGATGCCTGGGTCTTGCGCATGCCTCCCTTCCATATGTGTCCAAAATCTGCCTGCTGCTCATTCACCTGTCGTGGTCTGGAGGCTTGCCTGCATAGTCTGTCGTCCATTCTCTTTGACCTTTTATGTGAACTGCTTTTCGATTTCCCGCTCCCCTTAGGAGCTGAGCTTTATTTGATACTGGGCTTTACATTTCTTTCGGCCCCTTTCTTGATTACCCTCATTTCCTGTCATATTACTTTGTCATTCCTGCTGTAATAACTCAATCCTGCTAGGTCTCTTTAGGCCAGCCATTTACTCTTTCCCCCAGTGGCTAGGTATGGCCATTGGTTTTCCTACTTATGGGCTCTTGTGTCCCTTTTGTCTTTCTCTTAGGGCATCCTTGGCCCATTTGATTTCTTTGGGCTTCCTTGGCCTTTTTACTAACTCTGTATTCCCATGGGCTTTTACTAACTTCATTGGGTTTCCCTGGCCTAATTACCTCATTCTCATCCTTGGGGTTCATGGGCCTGCCATTAACTCCTTACTTTCTTTGTTTGCATTACTTTGGGCTTACGGTGGCCCTTTCTTACTTTTCTATATCATATACTGTCCATGAGTATGCTATTTCTTTCTTTCTGAGCTCCTTTAAGCCCACTTGCCTCTTCAAGGCCCATTTGTTTATTTCATGGGCCTGTGATCCATTATTCTTACTGCTTGGAAGAAAAGAGAGACAATGGTGGTATCTAAACACATCAATTGCTCAAAACTTGAACCCCCTTGAGAATACCCATAAATAAAAATGTTTTGTGGTATTGTAGAAGTATTTCTCATGGCTTAAATGATGATGCTAATAGTTAATGTAAAGGTAGGCTGAATATTTTTTTAGCTAGTGACAAAAGATTGACGACCTTAAGCTCTCATCTCCTAAAATTCCACATAAACTAGCATGCCTAAGGACAAAAATAAGTAAGATCATGATATATCTCCCCATATTGTTTCCAGTAGTCAACCAAAAAAATATAGAGATCTTTTACAAAAACTGAAGCATATGAGAGAAATTTAAGAGTTCAAACAAAGATATACTCTCACAAAGAAAGGTAAGGCTCAAGAACTCTCTATATGGGTTGAGTTTCAGCTTCTATCTAGCTTGTTCATGATCCATGCATATCCAACATCTAACCATCCGCTAACCTGGCTATTGTGCTCAAAAGTTTCCAATTGTGCTCTTTATGAAAAAGTCTTAATATAACAAATAGTATAACCAACTCAGCATTATTCATTCCATCACATGATATAAAAATTAAGCTTATAACTCTTTTGCATTCAAATTCAAGGTTTTTTTTTTTTTTTTATAGAATTGAAAGTTGCAACCAAAAAGAAAGAAAAAAAAAATCATGCAAGGTGAAACAAAATGTGTAGACCTCTCCCCCCAACTAAAATATTGCATTGTCCTCAATGTATTAAAGCCAAAATAAATTCAAGTATAAGGGGAAGAAGTTACCTTAAGCATTTAATTTTTTTTTGAAACTTCTCTCACACCTACAAATGTTAGCTCACAAAAATAATAATAATAATAATAATAGTAATAATAACAAAAAAAACAAAAACAAAAACAAAAGGCAAAAAGAAAAAAGAAAAAAAGAAAGAAAGAAAAGAAAATTAAAGCAAATATGGTACAACTTCATAAGGCTCTTTCAGAGTTCACGTAGCATCCCAATAGGTAAGGATTTCCAGTGACATAGTTTCCTCCTCTAGTATAACTCCCCCTAAGAATGGTTTTAACCTTTGTCCATTTACTTTCACAATCCTACCATCTTTAGGGTCCTCAACTACTACAACTCCATGGTTAAACACTTCCTTTACAAGAAAAGGGCCATCCCACCTAGGTTTTAACTTACCTGGGCCTAAATATCCATATTTAAGACCACCGGGCAGCGACTTAAGCTCCAACTGTGGTGCCTCTTCACTTGAATGTATGAGCTTTTTTTTTTCATTTTCTTGTAGCTCCTCAAAGCACGGCTTCCATCCTTTATTAATTGCCACCATCTATTGTTCTTCCAAAACATGTGAGGAATCCAACAAAGAAATTTTTTTAGATACAAGAATATCATATTCTAAATCATAAGAATCAACATAATTATTAAGAAGAGTTTCAAGAGGATTAGAAAAACAATTCTTATTAAACTCTTCCACTGCCCCAATGAGGTTCACATAAGCACAGTCATCATCCTCATGTGGTTATTTAGCCACATGAAATATGTTTAGCTCCAAAGTCATGGAACCAAAAGTGAGTTACATCCTTCCATTCCTGCAATTAATTAAAGCATTAGCTATGGCAAGAAAAGGTCTACCCAAAATAATAGGGATATGAACACTAGGATGTAAAACTGGTTGGTAATCTAGAACAATAAAATCAACAGGATTATTAAATTGTTCAATTTTCACCAATACATCCTCAACAATCTCTCTTGGCTCCCTTACAGAGTGATCAACCAACTGTAAAGTTACTGAAGTAGGTTTTAACTCACCAAGTCCAAGCTTTTGATATACACTGAAAGGGATCAAATTAACACTTGCCCCAAGATCTAGCAATGCATGCTCCATGATGTAATCTCCAATAGTACAAGAGATCATAGGACAACCTGGATCCTTATACTTTGGTGGGGTCTTATGTTAGATAACTGCACTTACCTGTTCTGTTAGAAATGCGGTCTTCTTCACATGATGCTTTCTCTTGATGGTGCATATGTCCTTAATTACCTTGGCATATGTAACGCCCCAAAATCATAATCAATAAAAAGTCTATTTAACCTGAATAATCCACAAAAAATATTAAATAAAAGATACTAGCAACCTTGAATCTCATCATCAAAGTCAGAGCTCTAATTCGCCAAATACAAAACATCCTCAAAATAGTTCTCCAAATACAATGTTTAATGCCATAAAATAGAAATAAAATCCTCAATTCTATAAAAATAGTTCGAACTGCTGTCTCCCAAGAATCTCTACTCCAAAAACCCCTCTAATGTATCTGTAAAGGGAAAAATAAAGGGGGGTGAGATAACTCAATAAGTGGAATTCACTAACATTGGGGTGTGGGAACAAACCTTCAATAAATAATTCTTACAGCAATTTCATAACTTGTAACTCATCAATATTTATCATTAAATATTTCATGTAAAAGAAGAATATCTTTATATTGTGAGCCATCTTAATATATATATATACATTAATACCATCACTTAAACAATTTCCTAGGCTTTTCTCGTGGTCAACGTTTACGCCCCGTTGACAGGGTTGTGCTGTCCCCTTTTCGGGACTGGAACCTCCTTTTCATCCCCTTTCTTAAGGATGGCTCCTTTGGAACCTAAAGGTGCACTCCCTTGCTAAGGAGCTTCCTTTTTGGATCCTCAATATTTTACTCCCTTGCTAAGGAGCTACCAAATGTGCACTGTCCCCTTTTTGGGACCGTCCCTTGCTAAGGACTAGCTGCAGTATGATTGTCCCTTGCTAAGGACTAAATACCATACTGAGCTTCTAATCACGACTTGCCATAAGTTTTCAAAACATATACAAGATAATCACACAAATAATCCATTCAAGATGCTCACAAAAATAATCCAATCATAATTCTCGAAAATATAAGGATATATCACACATACAAATTTAAATAGATTTAGGTTGTCCCACAAGTTTTTCATAAAATAAATAATTAATGTGCACATCAAACATTTATAAAATACCAATTTATGTATATAGAATATCAAAATATTTCTTGATATGAGAATAGTTTGATAATCAACACTACTTTGGGAAAACCCCCAAAATTAGTAAACACCACTTACCTCTTAGTTGCAAAAATAAAGGAAATCAACCTCCCTTGAATCACAACAATTCAGTAGAATTAGAACCTAGTAACACCAAAAATAAGTTCATCAATACACAAATTTTCTTACTTAAAAATATGTTTTCACACTTAAACGGTTTTATCCTAAACAATATTGATATATCCAAAATTCTCTATTTATTCACCTAATATTGGAAGCCACGTGATATATATACATATCTGATCAACCCAGCATTTATATCTATTAGCCAAATAGGAGCAGCCGCATATTACACTTCATTCACCCAATGACCCAAAGCTCCCTTGATGCCGTAAAGCATAAGGACACTGCTGGACACTTATTTGGACAACGACCAAGGTGGTGAAAAGAGTGAGACTATAAACAATTATATATATAAACCACCAAGCAACCTTTTTCCTTTCACATGGTGACAAACCAATTGATAAAGTCCAAGCCTATTAGATACAATTTCAAAGCTACATGCAGCCATATTTGACTATTCTTTATCTAGTATGGAAATAGTATAGGACCTCTTTTCCCATGAAATACGGATAAGTCATGCCTATATCCTTTTTCCTTTAATATATATTGATAGTTTAGACCTTATGAAGTCATGCCTATTGTCCTATAAGCCACTAAAGCCATTTCATGCACAATTCCTCTCTGAAAACGTGGGAACAATTCCTCTCTGAAAACGTGGGATGATGTTCTAGCCATAATCAGATTTTATTTATTTATTTATTAACATGATGACAACGTTGCATTTCAAGTCCATACCTACCCCTATGTTCTGTGCATCACAAAGACTCATATATGCAGAAATTCTCCATCCTAGGTGCGTGGTATATCAATAGCCCTTAAGCTAGATAGAAACTTGCTAGATAACACATAAATACAAGAACCCAAATAAAGAGGAGAGTTGACCTGATTCTCCTACACAGTTGCAGAGAAGAGAAGAAGCAGCTCACTCAAGTTGCGGCTGAAAACAAAAAGTACTCCTTATGTACAAACAGTGTAACTTAAAAGGTAAAAGGCTAGGGTTATCAAGGCCCATATGATTATTTATGCCACCTCACTTGGGCTTCATATCTCAAAGTATTTATCTTCTTTTTAAAACCTTAGGCCCAAATTAATTTAATCCATCTAATTATAGGCCTCTTTTAAAATTTACGTATAATAATTTAATTGGTATAAAAATTATGGGGTGTTACAGCATATGCAGACACTTGCTTGATAACATGCAATAATGGCAAATTTATCTTGACTTGATGCAAATGCTCTAATATCTCAGATGTGGTGTCCAATTTCCTAGGTAATTTTAAGGCTTGTGGAAATGGTGAAGGGATTGGGCATTGTTCAATTTCACCAAATCCAAGTGACTCAGTTTCATCATTCTCTTTTTCAACTGGGGTCTCCTTAGATTTTTTAGTTACTAAAGGAGAACTTTTATCAATCTCTTTACCACTTCTCAAAATGGTCACAGCTTTTAATTTCTCATGTTTATCCTTAGAGGCAATTTTTAGATTTTGATTGATGGAATTGGGTTGAGTTTGGGAAGGAAACTTCCCTTTCTCTATCCCACTAAATGAATTTGTAAGCCTAGTTATATGACTCTTGGTCTCTCTTACCTCTTCATCTAGCCTAGTGAGCATGGATTCAAACTTTTGATTTTGCTCACTTTGGGTTTGAATGAAAGTACTAAGTGCATCCTCCAAGGAAGGTCTAGATGATGATGATGATGCATGTGGTGAATTAAAATTCCTTAGAGCAAGAGGATTCAACACATTGTCACTCTTATAACTCAAATACGGATGGTTACACATATTTGGGTTATAATTGTTAGAATATAAAGAATTATTTAGCCAGTATGGATTAAATGCATGTACTTGTTCTTCTGGCACATTCAAGAATGATGAAAGTGATGCAAATTCATTTGTAGCATGGTTTATCTCATGACAGATTTTACACACCTCCATTGGGTCATCTCTAAAGGTAGCACTAACATTCTTACTTCGTTTCATTTTGAGTGCCTCAATTTCTTTAGTTAACATGCTGATTTTTGCACTCATGTTATCATCTTCCCTCAACTTGAAAACACTTCCACTAGAAATGGTAGTGTTAGTTCTAGTCCTATCAGTGGAGTCTGATGAGCTAGGTCTAGTCCATGTGTTAGAGTTTTCAGCTATCTCATCAAGATAATCCATTGCATCTTCGGGTTCTTTTTGTAAAAAGTCCCCTCCGCAAGAGAGTTGAAAAAGCTGTTGGTCCCTAGGTGTAAGTCCTTCATAAAAATAGCTAACCAACCTCCAATCTTCATACCCATGAGTTGGGCAGAAATTGAAAAGATCTTTGTACCTTTCCCAAGCTTGGTATAAGGTCTCATTTTCTCCTTGGACAAAACTAGCTATCCTTCTTTTTACTTGCTGGACTTTGTGGGGAGGAAAATGTTTCTTAAAAAACTCTTTGGCCATCTCCCCCCAACTACCTATAGACCCAGGTTTCAAGGTGTAAAGCCAACTTCTTGCCTTATCCTTAAGTGAAAAAGGAAAGAAACATAACTTAGCAGTCTCAATAACATTTTGTGCATAGAAACTACTAATTACCTCTTCAAAAGCTCTAACATGGACATAAGGATTTTCATTTTCTTGTCCCCTAAAGTCAGGAAGTATTACTAATAAACCTTGTTTCAGTTCTACATGTGGTGCATTAGGTGGAAATATGATGCATGAAGGAACATAATTTTGTGTGGGATGTAACAATTCATACATAGTTCTTCTATTCTCCTCATGATTATTACGTGTTTCATCACCCATGATTGATGAAGAAGGTGAAGGCAAAGGTGTGTAAAAAAGATTACCAAAGTAAGTTTCAAAATATTCTAATCTGCCTCTCTTGTTTCTAACCCAAATGCTCATGCAACAATGAATGCCAATCAAATAAAATAAATTAAAAACAAACAGAAAAATAAAAATAAAAAAAAATAAGGGGAAAAAATGGAACGAAGTTACCAATAGAAAAATTTCCACTGGTTGTGCTTTACTCTCAAAAATTGCCTCTAAACACACAATAGCTCCCCGACAATGGCACCAAAATTGCTTGCTCACTCCCAAGTGCAGGAGATCGTAGCAATATAATTCTCGGAGTACCGAGGTCAAACCACAAGGAGCGGGGTAAATTCAAAGAAAATGTAAAAAAAACAATTTGGGTGAAGAAGAAAAGTACTTTTGCTTGGTGATTGTTAACAAGAATAATAATAGAAACTTATTTAAGTCAATAAAGTAAATACTAGGGCATCAGATGTTTCCCTATATCGATATGAGATTCTTTGTGATCTAGGAAAATATTTGTTTCATAATTGATTGTTCTTACACAATTAAAAACTTATGATTTGGTTGAACTGAGACAATTCAAGAACGCATGATAACCTCGATTAATAATGCGGTTAGAAATGTTTTCAGAAAAACCCCATTCACTTTAAAACCTGATTTCTATTTGAAACTATTAGAAATTCATCTAAACAATAAGAAAAACACGATTAAACTTATTGAAAGCATGGAAGAACTAATACATCAAAAGAAATCTAAGTGAACAATCAAATATGTCGTTGATAAAATTCTAGAAAGAATCACATTGAATATTCATACCGTATAGAAAAAACATAATCCCTAGCCCTAGCAAAGAGTTTAGGCTACCATTAGAGAAAGGAAAATACAAGGTTTTCTCTTCAAAATTCGTTCTACACGACCTCCCTTCCAAACCCTAATGTCTAAGTGTCCAAAGAAAAATAAAACTTATACTATTTTAATTTCCGTCCAGGTTTACAGCAATAACTTGTGAGTTAATTTCGGCCTTCAAAAATTGATAATTTAGGAAAACTCAAAACTGGAAAGTTGTAGATATTTAAGTCACGGTTCCAACCCATCTAGCCTTGTATCAATTGGATTTTTGAGGAGAGAGATATGCCTAAAATACTGATCAGTACTCAAAATAGATTTTTCCTTTTCAGATTCTACCTCTTTGATTTCTTTCCTTATTTGAAGCTTCCAATCATTGTAGATGATCCAAGCACTCTAGCTGAATCTCCTTAGACATTTAAGCATTGTCCTTTAGCTCCACTTTAATTCTAGTTTGGCCTCTATTGCCTCACAAATTTCTGTAAACTCATCTTTCTCACACGATTTCCTGAAAGTAGAAAATTACACACAATGAATAGCAGCTTATTCAAGAAATTATGTAAAGATAAATAATAGGGACTAATGCAAATCATGGCTTAATTATACAAATTAAGCATAGTAATAAGGAGATAACACTCACATAAACATATAACAAGTATATATTTTAAGGCATTATTAGGCACGGCACTAATATTTCGTGTTGTTCTGGATTTTGGTGGCATTGTTCATGAGAGACTCTGTGTTCTGTCCTTATCTGTTTCCCAACTCCTAGTGAAGTCGCCAATTGTAATGTGGTGGGCCTTTTTTGCAATGTTGGGTTGGGCTGTCACCTACGGTATTTGGCCTAAATGTTTTGAGTAAGGGAGTCGGGACCAGTTCAATTGTAACTCACTTTGGTACGGCTTGTGCACAAACTATGCCGCGTTTGCCAAAGTTTAATCACAGACCCATGGCAGGCAGAACCACTGTGAGTAAGTTATGGCAGGCAGGTATAATAAAAATGATATAAGAAACATAATCACTACTTTTAGCCACAATAAATGAAAGCGAGCAACAAAAGGCTCTTTATACACAGAATAAGCTAAGTGAAAGATAAAAAGGGTTAGCGAAATCAAAGCGTTAGTCTGCCACGCCAAGTAATACACGGGGTTGAAACCAAGAAGGGAAAAACCGCTCCCTCAATGCGAGTAATCTTAGAGAAGAAATTAATTGTTTTGAGAGAACAGGCCTAAATGGTCTATGCCCAAATACAGATCTTTTGCCTTTTACAAAGAGCAAGGCTATTAAGGGAGAGAGAAGATCAACCTATTGATGCATGTCTGCCGTTCTAAACTCCCTGTTTTTTTTCTCTTGTTACTTTTTACTTTTCTTTTCTTTTTGTTTTACTTTCTTTCCTTTTCCATACTTACTTCTGGGTTATGGTTTTTTCTCCAAATTCCTATTACTGTGTTTTTGAATCCCCCTCTCTCAGTGCACAGCAAGGGGTCCTTTATATAGCTTGTCGTGACTGGTATTTACTGTTTTAGCCCTTAATTGCCTTTGTCTTGGGGGGGGGGGGGTGTCCTTGCCGACCACTTACTGGTTGTCAGTGGTTTAGCCACCACCACTTACTTGTGCTAGCTGTGCCGCTCCCCTCTATCAGATAAAGAAGACTATTTTGTTTGTTTGCTTGCTGTGGCTTTTTCTACCTGTTATAGTGTGTGTGCTCTCTCTCTATCCCTCATGGCATGCACCTGGTGATTCCAACTCATCCTTACTTCTTTTGGGTAGCATGTCATCCCAGCAAGATATTTCCCCCAAAAAAGCCTGAGCAAGAACCCCAGAATAAGTTTTTTCCCTCTCCCTATCGCCAGACCATGCCCTTTGACCCATGACCCACCACTTCCTATATTGGTTGGGTACAGGCTGGTGATGCCTGGGTCTCGTGCATGCTTCACCTTCTTCGTCTGCTGTTCATGCATTTGCCGTAATCTAGAGATTGGTCTGTACATTCTGCCATGCACTTTTGGCTTCTTATGGCGTGGGTTGTTTTTCGATCTATCATTCTTTATGACTTGCTTCTTTTGGGGATTGGGCCTTGTTGGATCATGGGCCTTCCTTCCCCCGCCCTATTCTGTGTACACTCCGTGGCCTTGTTAGCATTTTCCTGCCATACCACTTTGCTATTCTTGCTATAATGTTGCTTGACTCAATCTTGCTGGGCCTCTTTGGGCCTGCTGTTTATTTCTCTCCCAGTGACTCAGTGTATTCACTGGGCCTTTTCTTACACTGTTTGTGGGCTCCTGTGTCCCATTTTCCTCTTGGGCATCCCTAACCCATTTGATTTCCTTGGGGCTTACTCGGCCCTTTTCCAATCCTGCTTTCCTATGGGCCTTTACTAACTCTCTTGGGCTTCTCTGGCCTAATTACTTTATACTTCATCCTTGGGGTTGATGGGTTTTCCATTGGCCCCTTACTTTCTTTGCTTATATTACTTTGGGTCTACTGTGGCCCATTCTCGCTTTTCTACATACTGCCCATGGGTTTGCTTTCTCTTTCTTTCCGGGCCCATTCAAGCCTGCTTGCTTCTTCAGGACCTACTTTATGAGCCTGTGAGCCATTCATTCCTGCCACTTGGGCTCAATGGCTTTTTCTTGCTTGCTAACTTTGGTCTGCCCATGTTGCTGAGCCTTCTCTTTTACTGAGTTTTGTCAAAAATGAGCCTCAACAATTATAGTTTACCTACGAACGACTTTGAAGGAATTTTCTCTGGCCTATTATATTATTATTCATAAAATTATTCACGTGTATTAAGTCACATAACTCATGAGCTTATTTAAACAAGTCTCATGACTCATTTTTTTTAGTCTCTTCTATGGCTAGTTAATGACAAGAGGATTAATTTTTTAAAAATATATCACAATGTTTGTATTTGTAAAATTTGGTTTTACAAGCCCTCACCAAATCCAGTGTTATTATTATTTTTATTATTATTTATATTGCTTACTTTATGATTTGGTGTATGTAATTGTGATAAAATACAATTATCTTGTTGATCATATAATTGAGATCAATTGATAATTAATTAATAATTTTGTTACATATTTAATAAAAGGGTCTGAAACACATTTTTCTATTGACATGAGAACAATTTGAATACAAAGGGTTCAAAACCAGATTTTTAGCTTTAGCATTTTTCTTTTTGAATATATCAAGGTTTAAAATTTAAAGAGATAAACCACTTGGCCTGCACTTTAATTAATGTAATATATAAACACACACAAAAATTATAAAATCTTGATGTTTACATGTTGGAAAATTTATATTTAGAGAATCTAATAAAAAATTAAATATATAATTAGTTAATAGGATGGTAGATTTTGTCATTACATTTACATGTTAGATTCGGCTTAGAAGCATGATCTTTCACAACCTACCCAATGCCCAGTACTATTTGATAAGAAAGTTTCATTAAAGCAAAATCTAAAGCCATGAGAGAAAAGAAAAATATTTTTCTAAGATCTAATCTAGCTATTTCTTTTATTAAAAAAAAAAATGTGAGCTAAACTACAACAACATGTACTCTTTTGTAGGGAAAATTTGTAAAATAATGATATGGTGACTGTTATGTTGGTCATCCAGTAGTGACCAATCCTATTCCAAATGAGCCCAAACTTGTTATATATAAATCATATATTATTCAGCAAAAAAAAAAAATTGTAATTTATTTTTTTTCATTTCAAGTATCAATTAACAGATATTAACAAAATAAAAAAAATACATATTCATTAACATAATTGAGAAAAAAAAAATCATTCTACAAGCATTTAAATGTTGATTGTTGACTATACCTGAAAATTTTCAAAAAAGAAATCCACATTGTTTTGGTTTATTTTATGAATTTGTACAATGCCTTTTTTTTTTAAAAAAAAAAAATTTCAATTTGTACTTCTGTATACCTTAAAATGATCCTTGAATTTTGAGTCATTGTCTTCGGGATTTTCAAAATCAGTACTCCATTTATGAATGAGCTTGGGTGGACTTTGTTGTGAGCTTCTATTGAGGAATTTGTATCTGGCCCAACTAAGCCTACTAAAATAACTAGTGGGTTTGGACAATTTAAGCTGGGGAAATAAAAATAATGTGAGGAAGGAATAGAGGTACCCATTGTCTTCTTTGTTTTATAGAAGCCTAAAAGGCTTATGTTCACATCACATGTTCAACTTCTTAGACTATTTTTGATATAAGAGTGAGAAACAAAAATAATGCAGGAAAATAATAGAGTACACACGATTTTCTTTTGGTGTAGAAAGGGACTAAGGCCTTATCTTCGCATCAAAATATAAGTAAAGATGACTGAAATTCTAGAATTTGGGTAAAGATCACTTTCAAATTTCAATTCAAGATGGGGAAATGAAAATAATGCAAGGTATAACGGTCCACACGGTTTTCTCTTGATATTAAGGGGACCAATATTGCTGACTATTTTTCCTTCTTAAATAGCTTTCTTTTTATCACTAACAAAAGTCTTTTTTGGCGTCTGAGAGTTGTTGATGGAAATGGGAGGAATAAGACATAAAAACTCCCTTCTTTTGCGTTCCATGGGTTTATATTTTCCTTGTTTCTTTGATATTTTGGTGCTAGTTCAATTCTCAAGCTTCTCACTTTAATTTGATGACTATTTATTTTAATTTGATTCTTTTATCATCATTATTGGAAGGTGACTTTTAAACAAGTAATAATAGAGACATAGTTCTTTTTACAACATATCTTATTAAGAAGGTAAATTATGAGTGGAGCAACATCACTTTTGCATGAATTTACCATTGACAGGAATTTTATTATGCATCAATCACCACATTTTTTATTATTATTATTTTGCCTTTCATCATGTATATTTGATAAAAAAAAATATTGAGATCGTAGAAAATATTTGCCTTCCATCATGAATATTTGGTGGACACATAAAAATTGAAATGATGGAGAGTAAATTTCTAATATCCTTATTATTAAGTGGAATGATAGTAAAATGGAGAGATGATTTTGTAATTTTCTTCTCCAACTCATTTCTCTTCCCATTTTCTCCCCAAACTCATTTTATTTCCCCTTTTTCACTCTCTTCTTTTACATGTATTAAACTATAGTTAGTTTTTTCTCCCAAAAAAGAAAAAAGTTAGTTAAGTCCAAATATTTCCTTTGAAAAATGAGATTTATTCCTTATAAGCCTGGTGGCCATATATGAGATTTTCAAAATGGAATTAAGCAGTTGGACAAAATCTAGTTGAGGGCTTCTATTAGGCCAAAATGGGTAACTAACAATAAAATTCAAACTATATAATTAGTAGTTCCAGTTACGAAACTATATCACAAACTAGCAACTCGAGTCTTTGAGACTCGATTTTGGCCCATAAATCGAGTCTTAAAGACTCGATTTCCATGCTATGAAATTGTCCAATGTGGCATATTTTTCCACGTGGAGGCCACATGAGAATCGAGTCTCTAAGTCTCGATTTTCAATCCCTTATTATCACAAAACCCCAGAACTATTAGAGCGTATCAAAGAAGGAAGAAAAAAAAAAAAAAAAAAAACCAGAAGAACCCAGGCAGCGTGCGCGACGTGCGCGACCTGGGTCGCGCGCTGCCTGGGTCGCGCGACTCAGGCAGCGCGACCCAGGCTGGGTCGCGGGACTCAGGCAGCGCGACCCAGGCTGGGTCGCGCGCGCTACTGGGTTCTTCTGGTTTTTTTTTTTTTCTGCCTGGGTTCTTTTGGTTTTTGTTTGGTTGCTCAGAAAATCATAAGGTTTGGATTTCTTAAGTATTTTTTTTCTGTGTATGTTGGCTCTCATCTTTTTCCCTCAGATCTGATGGTGTTTTGGATTTCTTAAGGTTTTTTTTTTTTTTTTTTTTTTTTTTTTTTTTTTTTTTTTTTTTTTTTTTTTTTTTTTCTGTGTATTTTGGCTTGAATGAGAGGCTTGAGCCTTTAATTTTTTTTAAATTTTGTCGGAAAAAATCGAGCTTTAGACACTTGATTTCCACGTAAGTAAATCCAGCGACATCAGAGCATGGAAATCAAGTCTCACATCAGAGCATGGAAATCGAGTCTGAAAGACTCGATTTATGGCCCAAAATCGAGTCTTAGAGACTCGAATTGCTAGTTTCTGATATAGTTTCATAACTGGAACTATTAATTATATAGTTTGAATTTTATTGCTAGTTACCCATTTTGGCCCTTCTATTATGTTCTATAAGTTTTTGTATTATGATTCCTCTATTGGCTGTTTCTACTTTACTCCTACTCCTACTAACTATATAAAAGGAGCCAATAGCTTTAACTATAGTGCTCTTTAGTTTGGTCAAGTGTTCTTTTTGTTGAGCCAAAATGGTTTGTTTGGTTGAAGTGTGAAAATAAAATAGGACTAGGGAGAAAAAGGAGGAAGGGGGAGACCAACTGACCCAAAACTGATATTTTGATAAATATCGTCCGGGAGTGGGTGGGTAGTGAACACCGATAGGATATACACAAAAAGTACTGTTTGAAGAAGAGAAATGCAGTGGGATGATAATCTAATATATAAACACAACAAAATGTTAATAGTCTGGTAATGTTGTTTGAACAATCGTTAAATAATATAATACGTATTTTTATCATATTTTTTTACTTATATATATTTTTACAACACTTAAATAATGTTACTAACAATCTCTTATCAAATGGACCCTAAATAAAAGATTGCATTTCTGAAAATTTATATATTGAAAATTAAATATAAAATTATTGATCAAGACGGCGGACCTTGGCATTCCATGTTGGCCTCGGCATAGAGGCGTGATCTTGGATAACCCATCCAAAATTTATAGCCATTAAAGAAAAGAAAACTTTTATTTTTTACAATAAAAAAAGATAAAATATTTTTTTTAAGACGAAAATTGGTTAGCTAAAATTGCTGTACCATAAGTTTAGATCAGTTCTTAGGGCCAACTTTTGGACATCCTCTATCAAAAATTCATGATGATATGACTGGCTCAATAAATTTTCCAACTATACCTCTGTCCCACTCACTCTATTTGGTGCAGAAGGGGCCAAGGCCCAACAACTCCGATTATGATTACTAAGAAAAAGACAAAAGAAAATTAATGACATCGATGACATTCGTACGCTATAAAACTCGGTCCTCCTTCACTGAGTCATTACTCTTCATCCCACTTTCATCACTTCAAACCAACCCTCTCTAGCTTTCCCCTTGCTTTTTCATCTTTCCTTTTGCTTACTAAGAAAAAAATGGCTGAAGCAATCCTATTTGGTCTTGCACAGAAAATGATTGAAAATTTGGGCTCTCAGACTTTCCAAGAGATTGGATCACTATGGGGTGTCAAAGGCGAGCTTGAAAAAATCAAGAACACTGTGTCCACAATCCAAGCTGTACTTCTGGATGCAGCAGAGAAACAGAGTCATGACCATCAAGTCAAGGACTGGCTCCAAAAGCTCAACGATGCAGTTTATGAAGCAGATGACTTGTTGAGTGAGTTCTCCACTGAAGCTATGCGGCGAAGAGCGGTGAGTGGGAATAAAGTCACAAAAGAGGTACGCACTTTCTTTTCAAAGTCAAACCAACTAGCTTTTCGTGGTAAGATGAGTAGTAAAATAAAGGCAATGAGGCAAAAACTAAATGCCATAGCAGAAGATAGGAAAAACTTTCGCTTGGAAGAATACCATGTAGAGACAAATGTTGTGAGTAGGAAGAGGGAACCAACTCACTCATTTGTACGTGAAGAAAACGTTATTGGGAGGGAAGATGATAGAAAGGCTATCATAGACCTATTATTGGACTCTAATGTGGAGGAGAATGTTTCAGTCATTCCCATTGTGGGGATAGGGGGACTAGGGAAGACTACACTTGCTCAGTGTGTGTATAATGATGAGAAACTCAAAAATTGTTTTGAGTTAAAAATGTGGGTATGCATTTCCGATGTCTTCGAGTTGAAAATAATTATTGAAAAGATAATAGCATCTGTTAAAGGCAAAGCACCTAAAAATCGAGAAATGGACCACTTGCAAAGGAAACTTCGTAAAAAAATTGATAAAAAAAAATACTTACTAGTATTAGATGATGTATGGAATGAAGACCGTGGAAAATGGTTAAACTTGAGAGATTTTTTAATGGGTGGTTCAAGAGGAAGTAAGATTATAATAACCACTCGTAGTAAATTGGTTGCAAAGATTACACACACAGTTTCACCATATATTCTCGAAGGTCTCTCCGAAGAACAATCATGGTCTTTATTTAAGCAAGTGGCATTTAGTAAAGGGCAAGTGGCCAATAATCCTACATTAGTTACAATTGGAAGGGAGATTGTAACAATATGTCATGGGGTACCCCTTGCCATAATGTCCATAGGACATGTGTTATATTGTGAGGAAACAGCATCTGAATGGTTACTTGTGAAGGATAATTTACTAGCAAATGTAATCGAAGGAAATGAGATTTTTCCAATTTTAAAGTTGAGTTATGATAATCTCCCATCACATTTAAAGAGTTGCTTTGCCTTTTGCTCTTTGTTTCCCAAGGATTATGAAATGGATAAGGATACCGTGATACAACTATGGATAGCACAGGGGTTTATCCAATTATCAAACAAAAACCAACAATTAGAGGATGTTGGTGAAAAGTACTTCAAAGATTTACTTTGGAGGTCTTTCTTTGAAGAAGTAATAGATGCATATGGACTCCTAAAATACAAGATGCATGATTTAATTCATGATCTTGCTGAATCTATTGCAGGCGAGGAGTGTAGGCTCATTGATTTTCATGGGAAAAATATTAATGAAAAAAATCGTCATGTATCATGTCCATTTTTTATTGACTTGTCTTTTATTGAAACTTTAAAGTCATCAGTTCAATCAGACAAGATACGTACATTTCTTCAAACATGTGAAATGTATAAATCTAATGCTTTGGATGAGTCAATGTTGAATACTCTTATTTTGAGTTTTAGACACTTGCGTGCGTTAGATTTACATGGATTGAAGATCACAAGAGTGCCAAATTCTATAGGGAAACTAATGCATCTAAAGTACCTTGATCTTTCTTTTAATAAGGATATTGAAACTCTCCCTGACTCAATTACTACATTGTTGAATTTGCAAGTACTAAAACTTTATGATTGTAAAGGTCTTAAAGAATTACCCAAAAAGTTTACAGAATTGGTTAACCTCAAACATCTTTATAATCATGGTTGTGATAATTTGAGTCATATGCCTTGTGGATTAGGGCAAATGACTTCACTTCAAACATTACAATTATTCACTGTGAGCACCTCCTCCCAGACAAGTGGATTAGGCGAATTGAAGGAGCTAAACAACCTACGAGGTACATTAGAGATCTCACATTTGAAAGAAGCTATCTCAGAATCTATTGTTGTGAATTTAAGGGAGAAGCAACATCTTGAAAAACTGATATTAAAATGGCACCATCAGGATCGAGTGGATAATAATAAAGAAGAGAAGTTATTAGAAGACCTCCAGCCACACCAAAATCTCAAATATTTTGTAGTGCATCAATACAAGGGTGTGAAACTTTCAAGTTGGGTCTCTTCTCTCATAAATCTTGTTGATTTAAATATAGAGAATTGTAAAAGATGCCGATATCTGCCACCTTTGTCTCATCTCACCTATTTAAAATCTCTAAGGCTTGATACGCTGAATGATTTGGAGTACATATCTAATAATGATATGAGTAAAGAGGTGCCTGCTTCATCCACAACATTATCGACACCGTTCTTCCCATCTCTAAAGTCCCTCATAATAATAGAATGTCCTAATTTGAAGGGATGGTGGGGGAGAACAGGGAGGGATTTAGTTGCGACAACATCTGCGTCAACACCAGATCATCGACAAGATCAGTCTCACAGCTCACTGCCTTTATTTCCTCTTCTTTCTTTTTTGTCTATTAAAGATTGTCCTAAAATGACTTCCATGCCCCTGTTTCCTAATCTCGAAGAATCTCTATATTTAGAGAATGTCAGTTTGAAGCCTTTGCAAGAGACAATGTCAATGAGTTTTTTAGTTCCCTCTTCCTCCTCTTCATTATCCTCTTCTTCTCCTCTCTCCAAATTAAATACGATGGATTTGGTTTCTATAGAAGATATAGAGTCTCTTCCGGCTGAGTGGGCATTAAATTTACATTCTCTCAAGGGTCTAAAAATTTGGAATTGCCCTAAACTAACATCTATGTCTGGAGCGGTGCGTCATCTCACCTCCCTCTGTGAGCTATCAATTTACAATTGCGAGGAGTTCGATCCATTAAGAGACATGCATGATGATGGCATGGAATGGCGATGTCTCATTTGCCTCCGTCATTTATTTTTCAGAGACATTCCGAAACTGAAGTCTCTCCCTGTGGGTCTTCAATGTATTTCCACCCTAAATATGCTCCTCATTTCAAACTGTCCAAATTTAATGACTTTGCCGGAGCTCACCTCACTTGAATATCTTGGGATTTATAGATGCGAGCCTAATCTGACATCACTTCTTGAGATTAGCTGTCTCACTTCTTTACAAAAACTGGAAATTGCAGACTTTCCCAATTTGATTACTTTCCCCGAATCAATTAGGAATCTAATCTCACTTGAAACGCTTTATATTTACGACTGTCCCAATCTCACAACACTACCTGATGATGATTTTCTCAAGTCTTTACGAAAACTGCAAATTGTTGATTGTCCTCAGTTAGCTGAAAAATACAAAAATAAAATCGATAAGGATTTCCCTAATTTGGAAATCAAATGGACTTGGTGATGAGACCACAGCAGCAAACAGCTCTACTTCATCTTCTGCAACGGCCACTCCCCTCTTTCACTTGGTACGCATTCTATGCTTTCAAAAGAAATTGAGCTTTTTACAATTATATTCTCTATGCTACGTTGATTTCCATATATTTAATTAGAATCTGTCACTTTTTCGAATTCTATTCTTTATAGAAACAATATTATATATATTCAGCCCTGGTATAATTGAATTGCTATTTTGTTTAGGTTTTTTGGTAATAAAAAAATCAGAGACTTTCGGCAACCGAACTGTTGATATTGCTTCAGAGTTCTACTTTAAAGGGTTATTATTATAATTTTTTTTTTGAAGTACATGCTTTGTGTTCTGTTTACAGCTTCATGGAGATAATTATATGAAGAATTTGAATAAGTTTCTGGGGGATAAATCACTTGGATAGTTTCAAGATTTGGGAAGTTGATGCTACTAAGGTATTAAGTTAATTATAATCTAATGATTATTGAATTTTTTGGAATAGCATTGGGATTTCCAATTTGTGTTTATCAAAACAATGGTGCTTGAGTTAATCAATTTTCTTTCAAATCAGTAAAAAAATGTCTTAACAATTGGAAAAAATGAACAGGGGAAGGTTGGCCTTACACTGCTCAAAATTAACAATCTTATACTGTTTTAGTAACTCAAATTGTAATGTTTTTGACTATTCTCACTTTTGAAATTGGATGTAGAATGAATTGGAAAATGACACTTTTCTGTTGTGTTCTTTAGGCGAAGTACACTCGGGAAGGCAGTAGTCAGTTTCAAGCCCTTAACATCTTCAAAAGAGCTACCCTCTATTGTTGTTTGATGGTCAGGAGAAGCATTGGGAACCTCAAGTTCTTTCTTCAGAGCCGTTTCTTTTCCGTCCCCCGCCCAGGCATAGCGCTTCACTAAATAGAGTGACTCGGAAAAATCAACTGACTTCCACCCTTGTCATATATATTCCATACATCACACTACATAGAAGTCTGGCACTTGTTGATATTTTGATGACATTCTGGTGAATGATCATTATTGACCAGCCTCTAGGAAAGTGGTTTTACATTCAGGTATTTATCATTTTGTTTGCTTCAACTCTTTATTATTACTCCCTATTTATATCAACAAACAAAAATATCCAGATGTGGTTTTTTGGGTTCTTACATAATTGCTGATTTTGGTTCACTGTCTAATGATAGCTTAGTTTGGATTAAAAGTATGGCTTCATATTTTGAGTTTAGATATGTAGAAATGCTGGGATGAATTTAATTTATGCACAAGATTTGGATACAAAGTTAGAATGAATAAAAATATAAAGTTATGTCTAGCTTGTCATTTGAAAGAGGAGAAGAAAATCAATTGAGTTTTCACATCGAATGAGAGTTCTTTTTTTCTAACCAAAATGACATAACATAATATTAGAAACTTTGTTATGTGTTCTTTTACTCACTTTTTCAGAATGATGCCAGGCTGAAATTGTTGGGAAATGGTCCAAGGCTCTCGCATCCCTAGATTTGATAGTGTTTCAGAAGGATGATTTGGTCCAACGATACTATAGGTCCATATATCTCTTTAAAATTCAATACTTTGTTTAATCAAGTATTCAACTCCCTTATGTTTCCCTTCAATTAAATTGCAGTGATTTTTCCATTAATTTGATTTTGTGAGCAGAGTATTGAAAAGCTTGGAATATGACAACAGACAAGAGTTCGTTATTCCCCAAAGAGAGTCAGTACTGCAATTATGATGCCACAAATGAGAATGGTAAATATCTTTTTGACCTTTCTTTTGTAATTTATTAATGTATATTCTCAAACTTATATCTAGTAGTTTGGCATGGATAAAAATCACAGCATGGTGTTAACAGTAAGAGGTGTTCCTTTTCAAGGATGGCTTCATCTTGCGCACAGCTGATACTTGGGATGTTTGATGACTTTTTATTGAAGCCTCAGGCTTTTTTTTTTATATTAAAAATTTTGAAACCAAAACAGGTAATTATTTTTAACTCTAATTATTCTCAGTTTGTCACTTTCTACTCTGTAACCATATGAATCATAAAATGAGTAATCATGTTATTCTCTACAATATAACTACAATCTTTTATCTCATTATATAGTTATCTGGGAAGGGAAGAAAATTTCTTCTTCACTTCTAGATAACTATATATTTATTATAATTTTATAAATTTCAAATTAATTTAAGTAATTGGATATCACAACAAAGTATTATATCTCTATTAAAGACTATAAAGAAACTTAGGCTTTTTTTATAAAAAAAATTATATATTTTTATAACTAATATTATTTGTAGATATATAAAGATTTTACTTGAGATTTGGGGCCATAAATCTATATACCTAATAGTTTTTAAAATTTTTGGGACTACTCATATAAAATCAGTACATTTTTTAGAATTTTTTAAAAATTTGGTGGAGGTCAATTTTTAACTTTCTAAAAGGAGGTGAAACCCAATGTGGATACAAGATCTAACATTGGAATTGCCTACTTTGATACCATAACAAAGGGATTCAACTTACTATATTTATTTCTTAATTAAAACAAGTAGGCCACGATTCTCAGTGTGTAGCTTTAGTTTCTGTAACTCACTTCACTCTATAACCATATGAATCATCAAATGAGTAATAAAAATCATGTTCTCTACAATGCAACTATAAATTTTTATTTAGTTTATCTCAGTAAATTGTTATCTGGGAACTGGGAAGGGAAAAAAAATTGTTTTTCACTTAGGTAGATGCTTCATAACACCAATATTATTGAGATCTTGAGATCTGGTCAGTTGATCAGAGGGATTTAATGCCACTACTTCCTTGCATTCATGCATTTCCTTTCTAAGTTCGCTTTGAATTTACCAATTACTGGCTCTCTTCATTCTTCCTCTTTGTTTTAGGTTTAGTGAATTTATGAGTTATTGAATTCTGTATGCAGGTACTTTGAATTTGAAAACAGACAGGTTTTTAGTGAATTTACGGCAACTACAAGAAGATAAATAGCTGCATATCTTTCTCCTATCTTTATATATCTTATTACATAGATTAGGTTACATGGTTCACTTGTTTTACATTTTTGGAAATTTGATTGCAAGATAGTAGAAATAGTATTTTTTTCCTATCTTTTCCTTTTCCTTAAGTTAATTCTCAAACTTATTTTGGATAGGTTGAATCAGATGAAGACTGTACCTTGGTGTTAGCAACAAGATTACTGCCTATCTTCAGTTAAAGTTCAATTTCAGGGTGACTGGTTCTTAGACTTTTCAGCCATCCTCTGTGAAACCTAAGCTGATTGCAAACATTTATCTTAGTGTAATTGTTTCAGTAACAAAACAAGCTTGTGATGATTTTTTTTTTTTTTTTTTTAATGCTTTTCAAATTGGAACCCTTTTACCTATATACATAACTGTACTTTAAAGCATCCATATGAACTTAATTATAAGAACTATCTTGAGAAATATTTTATAGGGATTAAACATCTAGAATATGCCAATTATCAAGAAGAATCAGATAATCTGAAGAAATTTCTGTGGAAATCTGATGATGGGATGTATTGCTTGGATAGTTTCCGGATTTGAGAAGCTGATGTGGCTAAGGTACCGGTTAAACTTGTCTATAATCAAATATTATGTTTGATCATAATCAAATTTGAAGAATCCTAAGTTGTGACATGTAAATATATAAAGAATAGGTAATGAACCTTATATACTTCTGTTATGTTTTTCCTATACAGTTCTTGAGGTTGGAGATGGAGTATTTGAGGTATATCCTACTTTGGCTGACACTCATCTAGGAGGTGATGATTTCAACAAGGTTGAAACAAGAGAAATTAGTAGATCTTTAGCTTATATTCTTTGTTTTCTGATTTATTGTTAGCTGTTACTAAATTACACCCTTACATTCTATAATTTTAAATAGAGAATAAGCTTTAAGAAAGATGAAGGCATAGATCTTCTGAATGACAGGCAAGCTCTACAACGTCTCATAGAGACTGCTGAGAAAGCGAAGATGGAGCTGTCATCTCTGACTCAGACCAATAATATTAGGTATGTGGCTGTTTCTATGCCTTCTTTCTTTAAGTTGATCTCTCTCTCTTTGCCATTATCACAGAGAAAAAACATTTGCTTTTCCAGTTTACCTTTCATTATCGCCATTCGGGTGGCCCAAAACACATTGACACCATGCTGACTAGTGTCAAATTTGTAGAACTGTGTTCAAATTTGTTAGACAGGTATGCCTTTTGACAATTGAAATTATTAGTCATATGTAATATGACTGTGTTTTTTTTTTATCTCCATCACTTCGGTTTTCTTTCTTTTGATTTTGAACTCTTTTTTTCTCTCACCTGGTAGTCTAATTGCCTGCTTAAGTTCACTGGATTACAACTCATAAGCTTTGAGCACCAGTTGAAACTTCCTTGAGAGAAGCAAAGCTTTCCTTCGAAGATATGGATGTAATTCAACATGTATCCCAGCTGTTTAGGAGCTGAAAAATATGGATGAAGTTTTTGTTCTTGGAACTATAGTTCAGGTTTGTCCTTTTCTTGTTATTATGTAATTCAACTTGTTATTATTTTTTTGTTACTTTTATTTCCAGACTGATGTTTTTTCGCTAGAGAAGTTAATGACATTGTGCTCTTGGATGTATGACCATCGAAGGACTTGAAACTTTGAGTGGTGTCAACTTCACCAACTTCCAAATCAAAAGTGTTCTCCACCGCAGCAGATGGACAGACCAGTGAAGAGATTAATGTCTATCAGGGTGAGAGAGAGTTTGTGAGGGACAACCAGTGCCAGCACCATGCCAAGTGATGGGGTATGTATTTGCAAAAACTGTTGTTTTGAAGAGAATTTGGATTTTGCTTACACTAGATATAGAAAGTTTTAGTTCTTAACAGAAGGCATGAATTAGAATCTGGTGGTTGAGGACGTTGTGGCTAGAGATATTATTAGAACGATTTTGTATAAGCCTAATACCCAACTATCTTAGCTAACTATAATTAATTTAGTTATTTGAGAAATAACTAATTATATATCAAGAAAAATTTAGACCGTGAGTGGAATATGCTGCTTTCTTATATTATAGTTCTAGAACCATAGCCATTGGCAGTGCGAATCCCCCCCCCCCCCCCCTCCTGTTTATGTTCTAATTAGTGTGGAGACTGAAAAATGCTTTTATTTTTATGTCTTCATTTTTTTAACTTCAATTTTTTTTTCTTATAATTTATATTGTAGCACAAGGAGCTTCTTGTTTTTATATTTATTGCCCTTTTTCAATGATGTTACCATGTTCTACAAAGAACCTACATCTTTCTTTTCTTTATGAAATCTCAACATTTCAAGCATATAAGTTTTTCAATTTTAAAAAAATAAAAAAATGGAAACATTCACTCTTTTTATTAGTACCTGTAAACCTAACCTAATTATATTACTAAACCCCATGTTTGTATGTACAAAATAAAAATGTTGCATGTGGATAGGATGGTTAAACAAGCTGAAAATTTTGCAAAAGGAAGATAAGGAAAAGATGGATGCCATAGACACAAAGAATCAAGCTGACTCAGTTTTGTACCAAACTGGAAGCAACTAAAAGAGCTGGGAGACAATGTTCCTAGCTAGACAAGGAGAATGTAGAGGCTAAAGTGAATGAGGTCATGGATGCCATCTTTGGTGGTTCTACCCAAGCCATTAAAGATGCAATGGCTGTCCTGAATCAAGAAATTATGTAACTGCGGTAGTCAATGTTAATGTGAATTTGAATTGCTTCAGAACCTTAGGAACAAGTACAACGAGTCCATGGCTTAGGTGATTATCTTGTTTTGTGTTTCATTCTCTTTTCCCTTTGCATACAAATTTCATTCTAGATATGATTCACATTTGTTGTTTGTTCATTCTAATGATTTCTGCCTTTATATAAACTACAAAATGACACTTCTTTGTTTGGGTTCTTGATTTTGAATAAACAGAGTAATATCAATAACATTCTGGTGAATGATCATTATTAACAACTACCCTCTGGGAAGCTGTTTTATATTCAGGTAATTTTTATTTTGTTAGCTTTAACACGTTATTATTACTGCCTATTTTTATCAACAAACAACAATATCCAGTGTGGTTTTTGGGTTCTTACATTATGTCTGATTTTTGTTCATTGTCCAATGATAACTTAGTTTGGACATGCAGAAGTGCTGTGATGGATTTTACTTTAAGCACACTATTTGGATACAAATATAGGATCAATAAAATGAAAATATAGAATTAACCAATTGAATTCTCACATCAAATGCATCGTTCTTTTTTTGTAATATCACTGTATTTGTTTTATCTCCATCACTTCAGTTTTCTTTCTTTTGATTTTGAACTCTCTTTTTCTGTCATCTGGTAGTCTACTTGCCCACTTAAGTTCACTGGATTACAACTGCAATTAACTTTCTCATAGGTAGAAGGACTTGAAACTTTGGGTGGTGTAATGACAAAGATTATCCCAAGGAACACAAACTTCACCAACTTTCAAATTAGCAGAGGTGTTCTCCATCGCAGCAAATGGACAGACTAGTGAAGAGATTAATGTCTATCAGGGTGAGAGAGAGATCATGAGGGACAACAAATCCCTTGGAAGCTTTTGCTTAAGACACCAAAACCAGTGCTAGCTCCATCACACCATGCCAAGTGATGAGGTATGTATTTGCAAATACTGTTGTTTTGAAGAGAATTGGATTTTTATTCAAACTAGATATAGCAAGTTTTAGTTCTTAACAGAAGGCATAAATTAGAATCTAGTGGTTGAAAATGTTGTGGCTAGAGATATTATTAGAATGAGTTTGAATAAGCCTGAAACCCAAACTATCTTAGCTAACTATAACTAATTTATTTATTTGATAAATAACTAAGATATATATATAAAGAAAAATTTAAACCATTTGTGGAATATGCTGCTTTCTTATATTGTAGTTCTAGAACAATAGCCATTGGCAGTGGCTGCAAATTCCCCCCCCCCCCCCCCCCCCTGTTTATGTTCTAATTTGTATATAGACTGAAAATTGCTTTTATGTATTCATTTTTGTAACTTCAATTTTTTTTTTTTCTTATAATTTATGTTGTAGCACAAGGAGCGTCTTTTTTTTTTTTTTACTTTATTTTATTTTATTTTATTTTTAATTACCCTTTTCAATGATGCTACCATGTTCTACAAAGAACTTACATCTTTCTTTTATTTCTGAAATCTCAGCATTTCATGCATCTATGTTTTTCGATTAAAACATATATAAAAATAAATGGAAACGTTCACATTTTATATTAGTAACCTAATTATGTTACTAAACCCTATATTTGTATGTACAAAATAAAAATGTTGCAGGTGGATAGGATGGTTAAAGAAGCTGAAAATTTTGCAAAAGGAAGACAAGGAAAAGAGGGATGCCATAGACACAAAGAATCAAGCTGACTCAATTTTGTACCAAACTAGAAGCAACTAAAAGAGCTGGAAGAAAATGTTCCTAGCCAGATGAGGAGAATGTAGAGGCTAAAAGGTCATGGATGCCTTTTCTGGTGGTTCTACCCAAGCCATTAAAGATGCAATGGCTGTCCTAAATCAAGAAATTATGTAACTGTGGTAATCAATGTTGATGTGAATTTGAATTGGATTGTCCTTAGCTTTTTTCGGATTGACTTCTTTGCATGGACGGCCACTATTGACAACCTTTAGTTATGTTATAGTTGAGAGAGAACTCTTTGATATAGAGTTATTTGGGTGTATTGGGGTTTGGGTTTGTGAGAGTGGGTCTACACCACTTTTGTACTCTCCATGTTTGTTAGTGAAACTTTCTCCTTGTTGCCACCCGTGGATGTAGGCCAAAGGCCGAACCACGTAAATCCTTGGTGTTCTTTCTTGTGTGTGGTTGTCTTTTTTTTTTTTTTCTTCGCTCATATTATTTATTTGTGAGAACTCTTCTAGTACTACATTTGGGTCATTTAGATCAACCGGTAAAGCAGCTGATGGCGATGATCTAATCAATGCAAATTTTATTGATAGCAAGTAAACTCAGAAATAGCCAAGAATGCCGCTTTGGCTTCAGCCCAAAGAGGATCACCTTTTACATCGATCCCAATCCATGCATGAATGATGTTGCCTAAATGGCTTCAGCAGATTGCAGGTATACATTGTTTGGTCTCACAGCATCAGATTTTAAGGTCATGATGATTCCGTCTTTCAAATATTTCACAAGGTATGAATTTGCAAAATTTGGCCTATAGGCTATAGTATAGCACTATAGCTTTCAAAACAATGTTAATTAAAGTGTAATATCTTATAGGATCCCATTACACCTCGTGTTTCCTATAGTGTACCATTCTATGGCTAAAGTAATGTTTGCAGTCGAACATTACAAATTGGGTAAGCAGCCCTCCGATTAAAGTTGTTTCTTTATAAAATATTTGCCTAATAAGATCCAATTATGAAAGAAACTAAAAACTGAAAGCATTGTGAATTGTGATGGCACAAACAAAGCAAATTTCAAGTCTTTTGCCACTATTGCCTATGCGCCTATCACCTTCTCAGTTTTTATGAGCTCAAGATTCCTATCTCAAGCATTAGAATAGAAGGAACGTTGGAGATAATTCATTATGGGTTAAAATATAATCAATTTTTATCTTCATTCTCATTCTTCCATAAACAATTGGTGTTTTTCTCCAATTTTAGTTTTTTTTTTTTTAATTAATGAAATGACAAAAAAAAAAAAAAAATCTAAACCATATTTCAAAGATAAACTTTTTTTCATTCCTAAAACAGTCTTGATTCTATTTTGATTTTTGATCCCTAAAATATGCATTCTATTACACACGGACACAAAAAAAAAAACATAACAAAAATAGATAGATGGACATTATAAATTTTCAAGAACAGGAATAGAACCTCTTAACTTTTAAGGGAAAGAATAGAAATATTGATTATATTTCAAGACCGAAAAGAATATTTTTGTCAAAATTATAATTTAGTCAATAGTTTAAATCATCTACTTTCATATTATTTTCATGTCTAGAATTTTATAAAAGTAAGAAAGACCAATATTTTTATTATATTTTGCATCTAACTGTTTGATTGAAAATCTTACCATTTTTAAGCAATTAAGTGAGGTGAGAGCCAATTTCTCCAAAAAAAAAAAAAAAGTGAGGTGAGAGCCATAGAGGAAGCAGCTGCCTAAGCATAGCTAGCCCCTAGTCTATCATGTATAACACCACAAAAACAAGTGAGACAGAGAATGAGAGTAAGATCATGGGTGATGAGATTTTTTATTTTTTATTTTTTTTAAATACAAAATATTAAAATTTAAATATAGTTAGTTACTGTTCTGCATGGTCCAATTCGGTCCGGTCCGGTCCAGTCCATTATGGGACCAAGATCGAAAACATATGACCCCGTAATACAAGTGTGACATTTAGTAATGCACGTGGCACCTATAAACAACGTCGTGTTCATGGTCAAGAGATGTATTCATGTTCTCTTTTCTAGGTATTAATGTATTCATGTTCTTTTTTTTAAAAATACCCTCATTATTGAAGGGTAACTTCTCTTAAAAATTAGGTCATAAATATCAAACAAATAACCAATCTATCTACACTTTCTGCAACACCTATAGCTACTATCCTTTTAAATTCAAAAAGAGAACTCCTAAAATTTAGGTTTTTTTCCCCCCTAATGTTAATCTTTTTATTCCCTAAAATTTGGCATTTTTTTTTTAAAATTCCTTTTTCATCCAAATAGAACACCACTATTTTTTTTTTACTAAGAAAACTCCTAAACTTTTAAACACACTTTCAAAAAAGAAATTATAGTTATTGCTTAAAAAATTTTAGAAAAAAAAAATAGAAAAGTCTTTGAGTACGTGCAATACGCTTGCATAGGGGCTAAAATTATAAGCATATTTTTGTACACTAATTAGTAATTAATGATTAAAATGCTACATTTTCATACAGAATAATATCTAGTACTTGTTAGGTTGCATATATGCGGACACATTTTTAAACAAAATAGATACACAATGTAGCAAACTATTAAAATCTCAGGTGCTAAACAAAATAGCAATCAATGTAAAAAATAATTTCAAAATTATAATGAAGATAACTAAATCTCCTGGTTCATCCAAGGCAGGTTTCTTCTGTCACTTCAAAAAAAAAAAAGTTCATAAATTATTCCTCTGGTCTTCCATGCATTCAACAACTCAAAAGACCTATCAGGATGGTAGACTTTGGCATTACATGTTAGATTCGACTTAGAAGCATGATCTTTCACAACCTATCCAACGCTCACTACTACTATTTGAGAAAAAAGTTTCATTAAAGCGAAATCTAAAACCATGAGAGAAAAGAAAACTATTTTTCTAAGATCTAATCTATTTTTTTATTAAAAAATAAAAAACAAAAAATAAAAAATCATTGGTTAAAACTACAATATGGTGTTGGTCACTCCTGGAGTAAGGCGAGATCTAGAGTCCAATTTCAATCCAAATGAACCCAAACTTATTAAATATAAAGCGTAAATTATTTTTTTCATCTCTACTATCAAGTTTATTTTATGAATTTGTACAATGCTTTTTTTATCCTTTTTTTTAAAATTTCAATTTGTACTACTATATACCTTAAAATGATCCTTGAATTTTGACTCATGTCATTGTCTCCAGGATTTTGAAAATCAGTGCTCTGTTTATGAATGAGCTTAGACACTAAAACCGGTGCTAGCACCATCACACCATGCCAAGTGATGAGGTATGTATTTGCAAAAATTGTTGTTTTGAAGAGAATTTGGTTTTTGTTCAATCCAGATATAGCAAGTTTGAGTTCTTAACAGAAGACATGAAGAGCCCAAAAGTATAAATAGGGGGTTATTATTAGAATGAGTTTGAATAAACTTGAAACCCAAACTATCTTAGCTAACTATAATTATTGAATCTATTTGAGATATAACTAATATATATATATATATATATATCAAGAAAAATTTAGACCATTAGTGGAATTAGCTGCTTTCCCCCTTTGTTTTTATTCTAATTTGTATATAAACTGAAAAATGCAGTTATATCTTCATTTTTGTAACTTCAATGATGCTACCATGTTCTATAAAGAACCTACATCTTTCTTTTCTTTCTGAAATCTCAGCATTTCAAGTATCTATGTTTTTGGATTTTTATTTTTTAAAATGGAAACATTAACATTTTTTATTAGTACTGTAAACCTAACCTAAATATGTTACTAAACCCCATGTTTGTATGTACAAAATAAAAATGTTGCAGGTGGATAGTATTGTTAAAAGAAGCTTGAAATTTTGCAAAAGGAAGACAAGGAAAAGAGGGATGCCATAGACAAAAAGAACCAAGCTGACTTAGTTTTGTACCAAACTAGAAGCAACTAAAAGAGCTGGGAGACAATGTTCCAAGCTAGACTAGGAGAATGTAGAGGCTAAAGTGAATGATGTCAAGGATGCCATTTCTGGTGGATCTACCAAAACCATTAATGATGCAATGGCTGTCCTGAATCAAGTAATTATGTAACTGTGGTAGTCAATGTTGATGTGAGTCATGTGACTTTGAATTGGGTTGTCTGTTAGCTTTTTTTGGATTGACCCCTTTGCATGGATGGCGTTGTTTAGCCTTGAATTATGTTAAGAGTTGAGAAAGAACTCTTTGATATAGAGTTATTTGGGTTTTGGGTTTGTGAGAGTGGTTCTACACCACCTTTGTACTCTTCATATTTGTTAGCGAAACTTTTTCCTTGTCGTTGCCCTGATGTAGGCCAAAGACCGAACCACATAAATCTTTAGTGTTCTCTCATGTGTGGTTGGCTATTTTTCTTTTGGATTTTTTTTTTCTTCATAATATTTGTTTGTGAGATCTTTCTAAAGCCATAATATTTTTATAAATAAATCTTCTGCGGGAGTGCTATCTAGATACCCTTTCCCGCAATAGTCAATCTATAGCCAGTCTAGCCAACTCGGGGTTGGGTTGCTTCCGGTACTACACTTGGGTCATTTAGATTAAACGGAAAAACAACTAGATGGCGATGATCTAATCAATGCAGATTTTACTGATAGCGAGTAACTCATAGAACTTCTATTCTGACCATGCACACTTGTGTAATTTCTATATTAGTTTGTACAGGCTATGTTGCTTGTGATTTTGCAAAGTATGGTTATGGTGTATATATTTTCAATTTGATTTAAAGAATGGTTAATTGTTAATGGCATAAAAGTTGGCAGAAGGTTTAGTCTCTTCTATAGCTAGCTTTATATATATATATATATATAGATATATATATATTGCAGAATAATATGAATTTTGAATGGATCCAATAACATTTAGGGTGTTGCCTTCAACAAAAATGATGTAGTCCAAACTCCAAACCAGCATATAATGCACTAGAAACAACCAAGAGTGTCGCTTTCGCTTCAGCCCAAAAAGGATCACCTTTTACATCGATCCTAGATTCTTAGTCCATGCATGAGTATGTTGCCTAAATGGTTTCGACAAATTGCAGCAAGTTATACATTGTTTCACGGTAGCATCAGATTTTATGGTCGAGGATTCTATCTTTAAAATATTTCACAAGGTTTGTATTTGTAAAATTTGGCCTATAGAATAGCTTTCAAAACAATGTTAATTAAAGTGTAATATCTTAAAGCAGCCCTCCAATTAAAGTTTTTTATGTATAAAAGATTAGCCTAATAAGATCGAATTGTGAAACTACAAACTGAGAGCATTTTGATGGCACAAACAAGCACATTTCAAGTCTTTCGCCACTATTGCATATGCACTTGTCACCTTCTCAATTCTAATCAGCTCAAGATTTCCATGTAAGGAAGAAGCCTGTGAAACCAATGGCACCTGCAGGTTTTATTTAATTATCTCACTTTCTACTTTGATTCTCATTCTTAAGATTTAAAAGGTTTTATTTCTGTCCACAGACAATTAAAATGTTCTGAAACTGGTGTTCTCATCAACTCTTGTTAATTTTTTTTACAGGTTTAAAATCTAAACCATTTTGCAAAGTAAAGTTTTTATTTCTAAAACATAGTCTTGATTCTATTTTGATTCTCAAAATATGCACTTTGTTGTACACACCGATGGAAAACATAACAAAAATAGATAGATGAGGGAAATTATAAATTTTAAGGGAAAAAATATAATTATAGAATCATAGATTATATTTCAAGACCGAAAATAATATTTTTACCGAAATTATACATTAATCACTAGTTTAATCTCCACTCGTATATTTTTAATGACTAGAAGTATACAATTAAAAATGGCTAATTTATTATATTTTGCACCAAAACGTTCGTTTGAAACTCTTACCATTTTTGAGCTAGTAAACAAGGAGAGAGCAAGAGAGGAAGCTAGTCTTTCATGTATAACAACTGATATGAGTATCTGTAAAAGCTATTGATTTTAGGGAGCTCTTAACCCCATTTACATCCCGCTAGATGCAATGTCCTCAAACAGCAGGAAAATTCAGATTAGAATACAAAAGACCTCAGACAATGTTGCCCAGAACATGTCATCACAGCTCCATATTGACAAGAATGGAAGCCAGAAAAAACAATTATATAAACAGTTCCAAATATATCACTGTTGGTGAGGGGGAACCATACAGCTAGGTAACAGCACGGCTATTTGCACGTCCATTACTAAAAATCATTATCCCATAAATAGACAGCTGATGAGAACTCTCAAACATACCCATCCAATGCATGACGATTTTATTACTTTGATAGAAGATGCACCTTGATAAATAGTATAGCATGCCCAACACTCCATGTTCTGGTCCCCTCCAGCAAGCAAATCTGCGTTTATAATAGCATTGAGAGGTTCAGAGAACAGTGACTAAAAAATATTACTTTAAAAACAAAAACAAAAAACAATTTCTTCATCTTGACTTTTTCCTGTTTTTTTTTTTTAATCATAAATTAATTAAAAAGAAGGGACATGGAGAAAGAATTCCTAGGATTCACAGATTTGTAGAAGAATCTTGAAACCTGATTTGTATGGTAAATTTATATCCTAACAAAAGCTTATGACCTATAAACTATTACTGCATATTTCATTTGGCATGAGTTGTAAGAACCGTCCAATAATTTCATGTCAATCCAAGTTATCAATATAAACTTAGAAATAAGAACCAATCATCAAGTCAAATACCAAGGTCAAACCCACAACTTGTTTACTTTTTGTGGAAGGCACTTGACATCGCACCAAGACCCAACCTCTAAATCACTTTGTTGGACCAAAAAAATACCAAAACCTAAAATTCCCAACACCCATAACAGGTAGAATCAAACATTTCACCATTGAAAGGTGAATAAGTACAACTAGGCAGCAGAGGCAATGGAACCAAAATATATATTTGTAAAGCAAAGAGACATGAAGGTCACTTCTGGGGTCCAACTGAGCAACCATCAACTTACACAAATCTTAGAAAAGCATATAAATATCTCTATTGCATCATACCTCAAAAACAACTGGAGTGCCACACTGGCATTTGAAAAGAACTCAGCAATTGAAGTGGCGCATGATTTCTCCATATCATTAGATATCCTGCAATATGAATACAGGTTCAACCAATTAAGAGACTTTTTGCAATTGATGAAACTGGTGCAACTGATAACCAGTTTTTTGGCAAAACCACAGTGCTAAGGTGGTATTATAAGTTTATAACCATCAAGACAATCCTTTAGATTCAGTAAGTACAAGAGCATGCTATCATTGAAAACTTTCCTGATGGCCAACAAAGCCATTATTTGTCGAAGACTGATATTTTTTGCTCAATATACCTAGCATGTCAATGACTGCTAATGCATTCCAAGTAGAGGTCAGGTAAAACCCTTGCACCACGGGTACACAGTATACAAATTTACTTTTATTTATTAGTTTGAGCTCTAGTAGGAATAAATAATTTCCTAAAATTAAGGAACATCAAAAATTAATCCAGAGGTCAAGTCCTAATGTACAAATACTTGTATGGAAAGCAGAATCCAAGTCATAACTTCATACTTACTCTAGACTATAAAACAGCATCTGTTCACCTTATACGCATGTTACCAAGGAACTCTGACAGCCTGGCAATAACCAAAACTCAGTGAGCATGGGAATATGAAATTATTTAAGGGAAAAAAAATGGACCGAGTAGAATAACAACAAAAGGTACAGACAAAACCTAATATTTTTAGCTATCACAGTTTCTCCATCTTCAGACCCAAGATGACGTAGAACTACCTCCTCTAGACGGCCATCTCGATATGCATGCTGCAATAAGAGAACATCCCCGCAGAAAAACCTAATGAGGCTCTGAACTTATTACATTGTATGCAACCCCCATAACCAAAATAGGGGAAATAAAAAGCAGATGCATATACTTTCAAGCTGAGAAGGCTCATAAATCTGTATAGAGAAAAATGATGCAGCACAGAAAACGAGTACATTTGTAACATGACATACAAGTCACAAAGATGAGCCTTTTGTAAAAACCCGTATTTGCAAACAAACCACTTCATAAAGCAAGTCCACAGAACCCTTTACTGAAGGTTTTCCAAAAGAAGCTCAACAAGCTTAGTAACCCCTCTTCCACTCATGGGAAAGAAATATAACAAATATAACATTATACACCACAGTGGTAATCACTTCACCGGCCATGTTTTTCAAATGTCTTAAAATATCAAACTGTAAGGGGCATAAACTCAGTAAAAAGAGAAAATGTGTAAAAGGAAGACCTTCAAACAGGAAATTGAAGTGTACATGTCAAACTACGAGAAAGTTCTTTGCTTACAAAGTATCCAAGGAAACTGAGCACCATTAATGACAAACATAAAATTATTATGTGCTCCAGCAATCAAATATCTACCAAAGAACCTACACTTCCAGGCTTATTGACATCAACATTGGATAATGCCAGTAATCATCCCAAGCAGAAACAATCTAACCCCAGCAGGGAAACCAAGATATCAATTATAAATAAAAGTATCTTGTCATAATATAGAGTTCAAAAACTACAAGCAAGTCTTTCTGCTGATGCAAAGAGTAGTAGGCTGACAAAATACCAACACAGCAATGTTTAGAAAATCCCCACAGACAATCAACATGATTACAACTGGCTATATCTAGTAGCTCATGGGCTATAAAAATCTTCTTCATCACTTGATGAGTCAGATGTATCCAGAATCAGATCCCTTAATAAAAGAGCCATCTCCAAGGATGTTAATTCTTCCATGGGGTCGAGAGCTGTCTCGGAGGCTGTTAATTCTTCTATGGAGTTGAACATATCAAACAGGTCATCCACAAAACCAGATCTTCGTGGAGGGGGCCTTCGTGGAGGGGGCCTGTGATGTCTCCAAGTGTATGAGCCTGGCTTGACCTTATGCTGGAACACAACAAACAGTCTACCCATTAAAGGAGTCATAAAGCTAACCCTCTCCTAGATGGAAGTAAATTACAAACAAAAGGTGTATAATTCTTGGAACAGCATTGACTAGAAGCCATTCTGACAGCAACTCTAGGAACATCAATAATACAACTGCCACAAAAAAAGAAATAGACCGTTTGTGCCCCACCTATACTTATTGATAAAGCCAAATAAACCAGAGACTCAGAAAAACAAGCACAAAAGAGAGAGTGTGAGAGAACAAAATTGTCACATTGTTTTAGAAAATGTTAATTTGCTATGCTCGCCTTCAGTGAGGTAAGCAATTTGTAATTGTGTAGATGGTTATATCAGTTCCTGGCACAGAATACAGATACGGGACACTTGAAATGCACAATGTAGCAAACAAACGCCTCTTATGCGGATTGGTACCTCCCAAGCATATACGTGCTTGGAGCATAGGGAAGGGAGGGGTTTAGGTAGTAGCATTAGGATTTCTAACCAATAAAAAAAATAATATAATGATAATCAACCGAAGCAAGAAAGGAGCATGTTCAATAGGGAAACTTGGGAGGCCTTAGTGAAAAGCAAACAGGAAAGTACCACTAGTACCATAACATCCTTGGTGTCTGTTTGGCTAGCTTATTTTTTACCAACTTATTTTACTATTCAACTTATATTTGCTACTATTCATGGGTCCCACTGCACTTTTTAGTACTATTCATGGATCTCACTATACTATTTCAACCAACATTTACCTTTATTTAAAGTACTTTCAGCAAAAAAATTTCAGTTTTAGCAAAATAAGCGAATCCTAAACAGACCTTTAGTGACATAGGGGTACACTGGTGCTTCGGGGATAATCTGGTGAGAAGGGGATATGAAATGCAGATGTCTGAATTACAGGCAAAAACGTCCTGAGGTGCTGGCAGTTGCAGGTTATTGGTTCCTCAGAGTGCTAAGAAGAAAAAGGCTAAGATGTAAGTTGTGAAGACAAGGGGTGGTATTCCAATCTATGTGGTCACGATGTTGGTAGAGATGGTATCAACATAGTCAAGTGAAAGGGTATATTCTCTTTTCTAGGTATTATTTTATGCTAAGAAGAACAAGGGTAAGATGTAAGTTGTGAAGACAAGGGGTGGTATTCCAATCTGTGTGGTCACGATGTTGGTAGAGATGGTATCAACATAGTCAAGTGAAAGGGTATATTCTCTTTTCATGTTGTTAAAAGTATGTGGTTAAATGAAAAAATTTTCCATTTCCCAATAGCTTAAACTTTTAGAGCAATCAGTAATTTAACACATGTTATTTTTTTCTTTCCACACTATTAATAAATTTACAAAACAAGGACATGAACTTATAACTTATAAGCTTATTTGTGTACACTAATTAGTAATTTATGATTAGAATGCTACATTTAGATACGTAATAATACCCTACTCTTTGTTTAGGTTGCATATATGTAGACACAGGTTTAAACAAAATAGATACACCATGTAGCAAACTATTAAAATCCCAGGTGCTAAACAAAATAGCAATTAATGTAAAATATAATTTCAAAATTATAAATAATACATAACTAAATCTCCTACAGTTCATCCAAGGCAGGTTTCTTCTGTCACTTCAAAAAGAAAAAAGTGAATAAATTATCCCCTGGTCTTCTAGTTACCACTAAGCAAAGCCCAGTTAATCACACTCTTAAAGTCTTACCACAACTAACTGGACTACAGGCTTCGTTTTGCTGTTGAGATGCAACCCAAAACAATAATAACACTAAAGACAACAGCATCAACAACAATAATACATCAAATCATCATTAAAGATTATGATGTAGAACTGTTTTCCAAAGCCAGGTTGATCCAATAAAAAATACTTATCTCAATAATCTAGGATGCATACTAATCTACCAAAAAGGAGGACCATTCTGATATGTGAAACAAAAAGGTGAACGCCGTAGGCCATGTTCACTGGAATGTGGAATGATGGGAGAAGGATTGTATATAATTGTATAGATGATTTCCTTAGAAGTAAGAAAGTTGTATGATTTTGATATCAGTCATTATGTTTCTTTAGAAAAGAGGAAGAGAAGGGAAGAAATGATAAGAAATTTTCAGATTTCCAAACTTGTATATCTGAACAAAAGCATAACTTATCTTATATTCTTGTGTAAAACACCATAGTGTACAATTAAGCAACGGAGCATGCATTCAACTACTCAAAAGATAATTAAAAGAAAACCACAAAGAAAAAACAAGTCATCAACCAACAAAATGCAAAATACAACAATTATAGAAAACCACCACATCTTCACTGCAAAATCCCAGAAGATCAAGAATCAATGAGACATAAATCTTTACTAACACAGAATAACAAATTTCCAGGTAGTAAAGGATGCTTACAATAACCATTACACTGAAGAGAATCAAATTTGATTATATGTATAGCATACAAGTAAAACCGTTGCACTTAAGATTATTTAAACCAGAAACCTTTGAAAAATGAAAATCGCAATAACTATTTATCTTGTTAACATTCACGTTACCTTATAAAAGCAACTACTCCCAAATGGGCAGTTTCCATTCCCAAAATCAAAGTGCTTGCAATCAATGGACCTGCAAGAGAGACAATAACAAATTACAAAACAGAGAACAACAATATGCGTTCACAATACTTCAATTGTTAGTTATCTAAATTGTTTATCAGTTTCTTGAATTTACTACCAACACTTTCAAGAAAATTGACTAAACAGTATCTGAAAGTCGCAAGTTCTCAAAAACTTTCTGATAGAATTTTCTCAACTAAACAAGAGAGTAGTAGTAGATGACTCCATGTTACTAGAATGTTAGTTAATTACAACTCTAGTAGAAGTATTTAAAGGGGGACACAAATCAAATTTGAAAATCAAAAATCAGAAACAGGATCACAAGTAACATGAAGGTCTAGACAAGAGTTAAGAAATTACTTGAGCTTTGCCTTGTAGCTATCAACAATGTCCTGCTTCTCTTCCTTCGAAGAATACCAAATGACACTTGGAATAACAAAGTATGATAACTTACGACAAATTGGGCATGCCCTCAATGCACTATTGACATCCATCCCAGAGGTTGGAGAACTACTACGCCAATTCCTAATACAGGATATACAGAATGGATGGTCACATTCCGACAGCAACCCAAACTTCCGTTCTGCTGCCGTGGGCTTCGAGAGAACACGTTCTAGACAAACACTGCATTCTATTTCTTGACTATGTTTTAATGCCTCCAAGTGCTTTTGCTTTTTCTCACATGATTTCATATGCTCCTCTCTTTCCTCAGGTCTGAAAGGATGCAAGCAATGTTTTCCACATGTGGGACATAAGTCACCATGTAAATGAGGGCATTTTTCTCCTCGGGGACAATTACCGGCAGCAGCAAATGAACAGATGGGATGGTCAGATGGTCTAATACTGCTAGCTTCCCCAATATCCCAGTCATCTAGAGAATCGTGGTGCCCATACTCTTGATTCCAGGCAGGTTTAGTAGGAGGAATGAAAGGTCTACTTGAAGCAGATAGCTCCATAGGACTTCCTGGGACAGGCGTTAGACCACCTAATACAGATCTAGTACTATTACCCGGAGGAACAATATCCAAAATGAGAGATTGGCATGCATTTGTTGATGAAGATGAAGCAGAGGAATGGCTTCGAGAAGCTTTAACATGTTCGTATCTGCAACGACTACCATATGCACAAAGTCCTTTCTGATAATAGGTGCAAATCTGTGACCAAAAAAGCCAGCAAGTGTCAATGATAAAGAAAGAAGGAAACCTTACTAAATGAAAATTAATGGGCAGATATAATGAAATCAAGCTGAGATCAAAAGATTTACGTTATGTGGAGGATCCTTCCAATCATGTGAAAACTCACAATGCTCCCCTTTCAGACACGCCCCATGAGCAAAGAACTTGCAGAGAACCCTGCAGGAGCAAGAAAAATCAAAGATCATAAAAATTCCAATCATCTTTAACGCCAAAAATAAATAAATCAATTAATTTCTATAGGACCCCTACCCCACCCAATTTAGGTGTCCCATAGAAAAAAAAGAATCCTAATTACAAAATCTTCATTTCAGCTCCCAAATTTTCTTTGCCACCAAACAAAAGTCAGAAACTTCAACCAAAAAAAAAAAAAAAAACTTTTTTTCTTAAGAGAATTTTTTAAATACATCGAAGTTACATGAATTGATCTTCCTCTTTAAACCCATTAATAATTCCTCACAAAAGGTAACCAATTAAACATAAAAACCCAGCTCTCAAATTATCTTTGCCACCAAACAAAAGTCAGAAACTTCAACAACAACAACAAAAAAACTCTTAACACATCAAAGTTACACGAATTGATAGCCATAGTCTTTCACAAAAGGTAACCACTTAAACATAAAAACCCAGCTCCCACATTTTCTTTGCAACCAAACAAAACTCAGAAACATCAAAAAAATTAAATCTTTTCGAAATACAACCTCACAAAAGCTAAGAACTTAAACATACCCAAAAAAAAAAAAAAAAAAAAAACCATTCTTTTTTATTAAAGCACAGTAACAACAAGCATATAAGCACAAAATAATCACAAAATCAATTCAATTCCATACTCAACCAAGATCAAATTTTCACAAAATTGAACAAGAAAAAAATCGAAAATTAAAAATTAAAAATTAAAAAAAATCAATCCAATCGCTATGAATGCCACAAAGATCAAAATCAAGCACAGAATACTATCAAATTAAATTGAAAAGAAAAAAAAAAAAAAGAACAGAAAAATGAATAGGATTGAAGAATCACTGACTCACCTCTTGGACATGGATAGATATTGAGATAGAGAGAAAATTCGAAACCCTAAAGCTCGAGATCGAATTGATTTGAAATGAAGGGAGCTGAAGAGAGAAGAAAAAGAAAGAGGAGAGAGAAAGAGAGAGGAGAGAGAGAGAGAGAGTCTCTGTGAGAAGACTTAGGGCTTTTTGGCGGTACGTGTACTACTGTGTACGGGTGTGTGAATTTTTTTGGGTTATCGGGTTTTTTGAGGTGAAATTACATAAATGGCCTTTGGTGTGAAAGAGAGATAGAGTGTGTGTTTGCGTGTGTGTTATTGGTTAAGAGTAGGGGTAGTAGTGGAATTGTGGTGAAATTTTTTTTTTTTTTTTTAAAATGAATTTGATAGGTTATGAACCTTTGCTTCTACTTTGTGATTGGTTGTGTATTGTTAAGACAGTAATTGGCTTGTGATGTTGAAAGAATTTTTTTTTTTAAATTACAATTATACACCTTTGTTGGAAATATGAGTAAAACATAAATATTGTTTATTACATTAATTTTAATTATTTTTAGATATATATATTATTGTTTGTATCTTATTGGTTACTGCAATTATGTATTTGAATTTAATTGATGAATCTAATGCATTATAGTTAAGGATTGTATCTAAGCTTTAACCTATTAATGATATCTTTTATAAAAAAAATATTTTTTTAATTTTTTTTTATATATAAAAAAGGATAATATTTTGTTATAAGTAGAAGATAGAATAGCATTGGTTGCACGTGCAAAGCACATGCTGCCTCCGATAGTGAGAAAATTAATATAGATTTTGTGTGTGAAATTGTGAATTTTGGCTCACCAAATTTGATTATATTAAAAAAAAAAAATCTAAGAATACAACAAAATATCACAATATTTTCACAATATCTTTATTTTTAGGATCCGAATAGATATTTTTTTTATTTAATTTGAGAGAAATGCTACATTCATAACATTTTTAGAGCAAATTGTAAATGACAAGTTATTATTTGTTTTAAACTGATACCATTGTTATTGTTATTCTCAAAATATTTATTTTCAATTGTGGTTGGTCACAGTCTCATATTTTATTATTTTATTTCAACTTGTAAGAAATTGATACTTCAATATTTGTAAAAATATTGTGAAATTTGTTGTGTCGGTATAACAATATATATACCAGCTTACATAAATATTTAAAAGAAAAAAAAAACACAAACCGATTACTGGGAAAAAAAAAAAAACTTTAGGCATGGTAGAAATTAATGTTAAAATGTTGTGGACTTAGCATTTTTTTATTTGATCTATAAGAAACTAAGATCTTAACAATTGTGAAAATATTGTGATAATAATAAGTGTTGTAACACTTTCTCAAAACATTTATTTTCAGTTGTGGTTAGTCACAATCTTTTATTTTATTATTTTATTTCGACTTGTAAGAAATTGGCACGTCAATAATTGTGAAAATATTGTGAAATTTGTTGTGTCAGTATAATAATATATATGTCAGCTTACATAATATTTCAAAGAAAAAAAAACACAAACCGATTACTAAAAAAAAAAAAAAAAAAACTTTAGGCATTGCCAGTTGAATAAACCAAAAGCACTGTAGCTCCAGTGCTATCCATCAATAATAGCTTACCTATGATTTGTTGTGAAATTAATGTTAAAATGTTGTTGATTTAGTATTTTTTTTTTTTTTTGATATATAAGAAACTGAGATTTCAACAATTATGAAAATATTGTAATAACAATAAGTGTTGTAACATTTTTTTAAAACATTTATTTTCATTTGTGGTTGGCTACAATCTCATATTTTATTTTGATTTGTAAGAAATTGACACGTCAATAATTGTGAAAATATTGTGAAATTTGTTGTGTTAATATAACAATATAAATGTCAGCTTACATCAATATTTAAAAGAAAGAAAAGAAAAGAAAAGAAAAAAAAAAAAAAGGACTCACGAAACCAAAGCACTGTTGCAGCTACAGTGCTGCACATTAGCAACACTCTGGATGCACAGTACTGAAGCATTGTAATGGTACAGTCGATTTTATTATAAAACATTTATTTTCAGTTGTGGTTGGCTACAGGCTCATATTTTATTATTTTATTTTGACTTGTAAGAAATTGATACATCAATAATTGTGAAAATACTGTGAAATTTGTTGTGTCAGTATAACAATATAAATGTCAGCTTACATCAATATTTAAAAGAAAAAAAAAGGAAAAAAAAAAGAAAGGAAAAAAGGACTCATGAAACCAAAGCACTATTGCAGCTATAATGCGCTCACAGTGCAAAAACTGTACAGTGATATATATAAAAGGGAAAAAAAAAAAAAAGTACAAACAGAAGACTAAAAAAAAAAAGAAGGTGGCTAACCAAAATGGAACGGTAGATGAACAATGAAAAACGCTGTATGAATAGTGCAAAAATACTGTAGAAAAAGGAGCACAAATCGATGACGGAAAAAAAAAAAAAAAAAAAAACGATGAATAGTATATATTGAACAAACCAAAAGTACTATAGTTTTTACATATTCACCCAACAAATGTCACAACATTTTCACAAAATATTTATTTTCAGTTGTAGTTAATCACAGTTTAATATTTTATTATTTTATTTTGACTTATAAGAAATTAACACCTCAGTAATTGTGAAATATTGTGAAATTTGTTATGTCAGTATAACAATATATATGCGGTGTAAGGACCAGTTTTGGCTTGGACCCTAAAACAGGATTGGATTTTGGCCCAACAAGCCCAAACAATAAATTTGTAGAGCGTGGGAGAAAGAACTAGCTTGATTTTAGAAATGAGGTAATGATCATGGGTGGTTTGGAAGAAAAATTTAGAGTATAAGATATAAAAATCGTCCTCGGTGTAGCCTTAAGTAATATAATCAAGAGTCCAGAGTTCTTCTTTTAGTGTCGTATTTCTTAATCTTTTTTCTCTAGGTTTCTTTCTGCCTTTTCTTTGGCCACATTCTCATGTTATATATCATGATTTTAGTATCATTCTTACCATACACGTGTAAATTTGGTTTTGGGAGCTTCTCCCTGTCCCATCTCACACCTCCCTGAACTTTCTACTACCAGCTGTAAGGCTATTTGTTCACTGTTCAGGTATCACTTCCATATTAATACTGCCAGAGAGTTAGCTAGGAAGCATTTAATGTGGAGGTAACAGCTCCTACAGATATTTGTTATCCTCCTCCCTCATCCAATATTCAATATTCGACCCCCCGTCATAAGGTTCCCTTAAAACTGTATCCAGGAGGATAGGAATGTTTCAAACCACCTCGGACAAAAGTTCCAAGGTGACTCTTCACCTCGGATAGGTTGGGAATTACCATAAAAACTTTTAGTTCTTCCTTTAATGCCACTCCCATTATCACCTTTGCTAACCATCCTCGGGCCTGTCAGTGTCCTCGGATTGGGTCATTGGGTCGTAGGCCCATCTCATACAGCCTCAACAATACCCTGAGATAACTGGTTCCCACAATAGCCCCTCAAAATCTTGCTTTTCGACTCCTCGGGAGGAAATGAGGATTTTGATATCCTCGTCCTATTCCCCCTATGATCTTGTTTCGTTTAGCTGAGTCCCAAAAATACATTTTTATCTTCCTAAGGCACGTCTTTGACGCTTCAGCGTTCAGAGCGTGCCTTTATTTAAGTTTGGTGACTCCCTTGTCCCCCACGTTTAACGGCAAGATGAAAATTTAACGGTGGATGGGTTTTCTTGGTATACGAGAGAGAAATCTCACGCTCACAATTTCCGTGCTATTATAAATAAGCTTTCAATCAATTCTTTTTCATCTTCAACAGTTACATTATTCTAGAACTCGTACATTGAATTTATCTGTCTCTCTCTCTCTCTCTCACTCTCCCGTGCATCTACAAATACAAAAACCTTGTTCGAGGACCACTTTTCAAACCTATAAGTTTCCCTGAACTCATTTCAATTTTTATTTCAACTTGCGAGATTTTCTTTAAAGACTTCTTAGAAAATGGGTAGATTCAAGCACTTAGTAAATTCCGAGGAGGGGATTAAGAGTTTTAGGGCCAAATACAACATTCTCCCACACGTGGACGTTAGGTATGCTGCACAGAGGGAATGGTTTAACGAGAGGAAAACAGGAGAGGTGGTCATCCCTATGATTGCCTTCATAGAGGGAGGGATGACCATTCCTATGGGTATCCTCACTAGGAACTTCCTTAGATTTTTTAGGCTTTCTCCGACACAGTGTGCCCTAAACATGTTTAGGGTGTTAGGGAGTATAGAAGTCTTAAACGAGAGGATGAACCTAAACCTAACCCATCACGACGTGAACTGGATATACAATCTGCACAATTTGAAGGGGCAGGGGTATTACCTAAAGTCAAGGTACCTTGCAATAAGGTTAATCTAGTGCCTCCTTATATCAAACAAGGGATTAAAGGATAATTTTTTTATTTTTTCTAGACAGTAGCATGACGGTTTACCTTATCCGGTTAAGGAGGGGACACCAGGTGGGGAGCCAATTGCTAAGTTTTATATTTTAACTTATACAATTCTTTCATTTCCCCTGCTCTTCGCTATTACTGAAATGTACTTTTCTTGGTTTTAATGGTTTTGCAGATCCCAACTCCACCACATCTTTGCTCCGCTTAGTTAATAGGGCGAGCTTAGACAGGATCCTACAATCCGAGGTGTACGTCAACGAAGCTGACGGCCAACTTAGAGCAGCACACCTGATCCTTGGATACACACCCATCTCCCGTGCGTTCCAAGCTTCCAGGTGCGTGATAAGGGCCAAAAATCCTTGGCTCCACCGCATTAATGTTGCCTACGAGGGATTCGTGGTTCTTGAAGGCATTCCACTCCCTACAAGTACACCATTCACCCAACCACTTCCTGTTACCACTCTTTCAGCGGGAGTACCATCTCCCCCATCCATTCTTCAAGAAGGGGAGGAGGAACAAGAGGAACAAGGCTTTGTGGACCTAATTGAGTCCACAGACGAGTTCAAGGTATTTAACCAACCTTTGTATCCCAAGAACCTACCAGACGAGATGGGTATCCAAAGAAAACCCCTAAAAAGCCTGCTGGAGTTGATAGAGAACCAACTAGGAAGAGGAGAGCCTGGGAAGTCTGCCCAACCCAGACTTCCGCCTCCTCTGCCAAAGTCTCCTCCTCGCGTTCCCCAGCCAACCCTGCCCTCTAGGACTGAACAGGTTGACCCTAAGAGAAGGAGAGAACAAAAGGGCAAGAACATAATGAAGACTGGAAGACCTCGTCCAACCAATGAAGAGGACGCTCATAGGGCTGCGAAGCAGCAAAAAGTCAGCCATGCCCCTAGCCGAGGAGTAGAAAGGATGGACAGTCAGTTCCTAGAGCCCCAAGTCTGGCTCCCAGCTCTCATGCTTGGTGGTGAGCCCCTGATGGATGACGCATCAATCAGAGACTTCAATGGGGGCATTGGATGTCACATCGTCTCGGCTCTGAAGCAAACTCTTCTGCTTCCAAAAGATATGGTGGAGTTACGAGGTTTTAGGAGGAGTGAGGTCTTCCTTCACACCAAAAGATTTTTGGACATGGTATGTGCTAATTCTCCATTGCTGTTTTTTTTTTTTTTTTTTAACTTATAACTACTAGGCATATGCATCTATACTTCTTATTTGGTGTGATGCTAATTCCCTTGTTTTCGTTTCAAGGTTATTCAAAATACGTTCAGGCTCGAGGAGATGACCAACTTCATTTATCAGTAATTGGATGATAAGAGGAAAAGGAGGGCTGTAACTGTGCAAACCTTAGCTGTTGCTGAAAACAGCAACACCAATCTAAAGAAAAAGCTGACTGCCAAGGAACAAGCTCGGAAAAGCGCAGACTCGGCCCTGAAAGGTGCTAAGAGACAAGCCAAGAGCCAAAGGAAGCTAGCACGTGAGGCTAATGACCAACTGGTTGCTTCTAAGGAGCAGTTGGCAGCTCTGAAGAAGCAACTAGAGGAAGATCAAAGGCTTAGAGATCATGCTAAAAAAGCCAAGGTTGAAGCAGAAAAAGCCAAGGCCAAGGCTAAGAGGGAAAAAGATGAAGCCGAGCAACATGGTTATGATGTCGGCGTGGCTAAGACCAAGGATGCCCTAAGGGCAGAGGTCCCCGCCGTATGTCGTGCCTACTGCGCTCAGACTTGGGAAGAAGCCCTCAATCGAGCTGGGATTGATGCTTCTTCTGAGCTAAGGAAGCTAGAGAACATCTTCTTCCCTCCTGCCCTATAAGTTCCCAACCAGAAAGAGGCAGCCTCTCTAGTCACCCAACTAGCTGAAGAGGCCCAACCTCAGAATCCTCCTTCATCCAGTTAGCAGGAGCAAGACAAAGAACCTGAAGCTCTAAAGGGTGCCTCCTTGGACAAAGTAGCCGAGTCTCTCCAGCCTGAGACAGCTTCTCAAACCTTTGAAAAGGAGCTAGCCTCAACTACTTTGCCCGTGGGAGGGGCTTCTAAGGAGAAGGAGAAGGAAGTCCCTCTTGAAGCAACTGATAAGGCCCCTAAGTCCAAACTCCAGATAAAGCTTAAGCCATAGTTTTTGTTTTTAGGATAATGAGAGTTGATGTAATTTCAACTTTTGTATTTGAAGGCTAATTTTATTAATGTATGAACTTTTTTTCTTGTTCCAAGTAATATATGTTAGTACCATTTCTTCCTTCATTTGTGTAACCTTTATTTTGTCTATTTTTCGTTCGCACATAAACATACTTTATAAAGAAGCAAAACTTATGGAAACAAATGAAAATTCAGTTTCATATGCCTTAACTCATAATCTGAGTAAACTATAGCCATTGATTCCCCTTATTTCCAAAATACGCTTTCAATTTATTGACTTTTGACAAGTTTTCCAGTTTTAAGGCACCATCCCAGCATTTAAGTAATAGGCAAAACATGAACATCTTGAGGCACTTCTAGCTGATATTCATGAGGTCCATCATTACTTATAAATTGAGTCATAACTTAGCTTAAAAAGTAACAGTTTGCTTTTAAGATCGTGGTCTAAGGATTTTAACACAACTTAGCCTCTATTGAATACTTCCATGGACACTGTAAGGATACCAATTTCCACTAAGTTTATGATCCGATGACCTGTCATAACTTAGTTTCTGTTTAATATTTTAAAAAGATATCACAGGATATTAATTTCTACTAAGTTTGTGGTCCGAGGACCTGACGTAACTTAGTTTCTGTTTAATATTTTAAAAGATGTCACAAGATATTAATTTCTACTAAGTTTGTGGTTCGAGGACCTGACGTAACTTAGTTTCTGTTTAATATTTTAAAAGATGTCACAAGATATTAATTTCCACTAAGTTTGTGGTCCGAGGACCTGATGTAACTTAGTTTCTGTTTAATATTTCAAAAGATGTCATAGGATATTAATTTCCACCAAGTTTGTGGTCCGAGAACCTGACATAACTTAATTTCTATTTAATATTTCAAAAGATGTCATAAAATATTAATTTCCACTAAATTTGTGGTCCGAGGACCTGACATAATTTAGTTTCTGTTTAATATTTCAAAAGATGTCATAGGATATTAATTTCCACTAAGTTTGTGGTCCAAAGACCTGACATAACTTAGTTTCTGTTTAATATTTCAAAAGATGTCATAGGATTCATGATATACACTTAGAATAAATTAAAAAGGAATCAAAAAGTGGCTAATCTTATTAATAGTAGTACCTTTTCAGGTTGTTTACATTCCAAGGATGGAGTACATTTTTTTCATCTAAATCTTTTAAGTAGTACGCACCTATCCCTGCCACTGATGTGATGCAATATGGTCCCCCCCAGTTAGGCCCCAATTTTCCCCAAGCGGGGTTTTTAGTATTTCCCAAGACTTTTCTTAATACCAAATCTCCTGGGCCAATGGCCTTAGTTTTACATTCATATCATAACCTTGCTTAAGCTTGTGTTGGTAATAGGCCAGCTGCACCATTTCATTTTCTCTCCGTTTTTCAACCAGATCTAAACTCCTCTTCAGCAGCTCATCATTTCCATCCGAAGTGAATGTGCTACTTCTCATCGTTGGAAAACCATTCTCCAATGGGATTACAGCCTCAGCCCTATATGTCATTGAGAAAGAGGTCTCTCCTGTGGACTTTCGAGGCATTGTTCGATATGTCCAAAGGACATGTGGTAGTTCTTCTATCCACTTTCCCTTGACGTCGTCCAATCTCTTTTTAAGTCCGTTCACTATGACCTTATTAATAGCCTCAGCCAATCCATTTCCCTGTGGATAGGCCGGAGTGGAATACCTATTCTTTATTCCTAAATCAGAACAGTACTTCCTGAAGGCTTTACTGTCAAATTGGAGGCCATTATCCGAGATGAGTACATAAGGAACCCCGAATCGAGTAATAATATTCTTCCAGATGAACCTTTTGACATCTACATCCCTGATATTAGCTAGAAGCTCAATTTCGACCTATTTGGTAAAATAGTCTGTACAGACTAATAGGTATTTTTTATTTCCTACCATTTTGGGGAAAGGCCCCACAATGTCCAAACCCCATTAAGAAAATGGCCAAGGGCTAGAAAGAGGATTGAGAACTCCTCCAGGCTGGTGAATATTCGGTGCGAACCTTTGACACTGATCACATTTCTTAACGTATTCCTGCGCCTCTTTTTGCATGTCTGGCCACCAATATCCTTGGGTAATAGCCCTATGAGACAGGGATCTTCCTCCCGTGTGACTCCCACAAACCCCTTCATGTAACTCTTCTAGGAGTGATTCTAATGCCTCGGGGTGTACACAAAGCAAATAAGGGTCAGAGAAAGAACGCTTGTATAACTTTCTATCCTCAGACAGCCAAAACCGAGGAGCTTTTCTTTGTACTTTTTCAGTTTCGAACTTCTCTTCAGGCAGTATATCTTTTTCCAGGAATAGTGATATGGAATCCATCCAACTCGGACCTAGCTTGATCTGGTGGATCCGAGGCATACCCTGGTGTAATGAAGTAGGGGTGCATAAGTCTTCAACAAGTATTACTCAGGGCAAATCCTGTGCCGAGGACGTGGCGAGGGAAACAAAAGAGTCTGCATGAGTATTTCCATCGTTAGGAATATGAGACAAGTCAAAGACTTCAAATTTTGCTTATATACTCCTAATTTGGCACAAGTACTCCTGCATTCTTGGATCACGTGCTTCCAGATGACCCCTTACTTGGCCCACCACCAGTTTTGAATCTGAAAAAACCTTCACTGCTTTTCCCCCCATTTTTTGGACCATCATCATTTCCATCGGCAAAGTTTCATACTCTGCTTCGTTATTCGTAGCCGAGAAACTCAACCTTAAGGATTTTTCAATAGTAATCTTTTCTGGTGATACTAAAACTAGCCCCACCCCTGATCCTTGTTGGTTGGCTGTCCCGTCCACATACAATTCCCAAGGCATGGGACATTGGACAGAGACTACACCGACTGATCTTTCACCCATGTTATGATTTCCCACATCCATTTCCTCAGGACATTCAGCAAATTCAGCCACTAGATCGGCGAGAACTTGTCCCTTTATAGAAGTACGAGGCATGTATTTTATGTCAAAAGCCCCTAAGATCGTACCCCACTTGGCAATCCTTCCAGTATAATCCGCACTTCTGAGTATCGACTTGAGTGGAAGCTGTGTGAGCACGACCATAGTGTGTGCTTGGAAGTAATGGGGAAGTTTTCTTGTAGCATGCACCACTGCCAATATTGCCTTCTCCAACGGCAAGTGGCGCACCTTGGCTTCATTAAATGACTTGCTCACATAATAGACTGGTCGTTGTATACCACTGTCCACCCATATTAGCACAAAACTTATGGCATAGAAGGCTACTGCAATATAGGCAAAAAGAACTTCATCCACCACGGGGCTGGACATAATGGGCGGATGAGATAGATATTGTTTAATTTGCTGGAATGCCACAACACACTCCTCGAACCACTTAAATTCTTTCCATTTGTGCAGTAAAAGGAAGAAAGGCCTGCACCTGTTTGCCGATCTAGATATGAACCGATTCAAAGCGGCTATCATTCCAATAAGTTTCTGTACCTCTTTGGGATTCTGAGGTGGTTGCAAGTTATTAATAGCTTTAATTTGGTCTGGGTTTATCTCAATTTCCTTGTGGGTCACCATGAACTCCAAAAACTGTCCTGAACCCACTCTAAAAGAACATTTAGACGCATTGAGACGCAGCTTGTGCTCCCTCAGGATTTCGAAAATGCTTGTGAGATCCATTACGTGTTCGAACACCAACTTGCTCTTCACAACCATGTCATTAATATAGACTTCGACGTTTTTACCTAACTGTGGTTCAAACATTTTGGTCATCATCCGTTGATAAGTTGATCCTGTATTTTTCAGGCCAAAAGGCATCACCTTGTAATGATAGTTTCCTACAGGAGTAACGAAAGCTATCTTCTCTTGATCATCTAATGCCAGGGGTATCTGGTGATATCCTTGAAAGGCATCCAGAAATCTCATCCGAAGATGACCTACCGTCGCATCTACCAATTGATCTATCCGAGGCATAGGGAAAGGATCTTTTGGACAAGCCCTATTGAGATCTGTAAAGTCTACACACATATGCCACTTTCCTGTTTTTTTTTTTACCACTACGGTGTTAGCCAACTACTGAGGATAAAACACCTCTTTAATAGCCCCTACTTGCTTAAGTTTGGTTACTTCACTCTTGATAGCCTCTACATGTTCCTTGGATGGGCGCCGAAGTGGCTGCCTTTTTGGAGTAATGGATGGATTGACATTAAGATGATGACAAATGAAATTTGGATCTAGCCCTGGGGCTTCGTAGGCGTCCCATGCAAAAACATCCATATTCCTCCTCAGAAGATTGACCAACTGCTCATTCTCCAGTAGGGGAATCTGAGCTCCAATCTGAAAGAACCTTTTCGAATCACCTCCAATGACCACATTTTCTAGGTCTTCACATTTCACCTTGTCGGCAGGCCCACTAAAAAGAGATACCGGAGCTTCTAGTTGCTATAAATCGTTTTCAGAAATGGCCGAAGTGTCAACCTCAGGCTTGTGTTGAATAGCCGCTATTAAGCATTGTCTAGCTATAGATTGGCTTCCTACTATCTCCAGCACTTGGTCCCCAGATGGATATTTTACCTTCTGATGAAGGGTGGATGAAACAGCTTCCAAGGAGTGTAGCCAAGGTCTGCCCATGATGGCTGTATAAGGAGAAAAAACATCTACTACAATAAAATCCACTTCAACCACATCTGTACCGGCTTGCACGGGTAATCTAATCTGCCCCTTAAGAACAACCATTTTACCTTCGAAACTTACCAAAGGGGAGATGTAGGTCGTTAAATTCTCAGGTTTTAAACCTAGCCCCTTATAGAGGTCAGGATACATAATCTCAGCTGCATTGTCTTGGTCAATCATAACCCTCTTCACATCGTACCCATCAATTCTAAGTATAACTACCAAAGCATCATCGTATGGTTGTATGGTTCCTTGTTTGTCTGCATCTGAAAAGCTCAACACCAGTGGGACATTCATCTTGACTTTCTTCGGCATTGAACTAGAGTCATCATCTGAGCAACAAGATACTGACATTATCTTGGAAGGACAAGATCCAGTCCTCCTTGGAGCAGCAAATATGATGTTTATGGTGCCAAGAGGAGGTCTTGGCGCAGCATTTCCCCAAAACGCCGAGTTCGTTTGGCTTCCTCGGCCACTGGAGTGATGCAAGAGATGCTTTAGCTTCCTTTCTCGGACCAATTGTTCCAAATGATCCCACAAATTTCCGCAGTCTTCTGTAGTGTGTCCATGATCCTGATGATAATGGCAGTAAAGGTTTTGGTTGTGATTCACAGGATCTCCTGCCATCTTATTCGGCCATTTGAAGAATGGTTTATTCCTAACCTTCTCTAAGACCCTTTGCACTGGCTCTCGAAATACAACACTAACTGCCTGCGCGTTGGTAGATCCAAATTGCCCTACAAAGTCTCTTCGAGGTCGATTGTTCTGGATTCGATCCGACCTGGAATCCCTCTTCTCCTGAGGGATCACCTTCGCCTTCCCTTTTCCCTGTAACTGATCATCCTCAATCCTCTTATACTTATCAATCCTATCCATCAACAGGCGTACACTGGTAACAGGTTTACCAGTGAGGGGCTTTCTCAAATCATGCTCGGCCGGTAGACCAGCCTTGAAAGTACCAATAGCCACATCATCGTAGCTCCTGTCTATCTCGTTAAACATCTCCCAGTATCTATTTGAATAAGCTTTCAAAGTTTCCCCATCTTGCATGGACATAGATAGCAAAGATTCTAAAGGTAATGGAACCTTGTTACATGTGATAAAGCGAGCGCCAAAAGACTGGGTAAACTTCTTAATGGAATCAATAGAATTCGCCTTCAAGCCATTGAACCATCTCTTCGCCATCGGACCTAGGCTAGATGGAAAGATCTTACACATCAAGGCCTCGTCCTTAGAATGAACGACCATCTTCTGACTAAAATAACTGACGTGTTCCACTGGATCCGTTCAACCATTATAAAGGGAGAAGGTGGGTTGATGAAATCGTTGAGGGAGGCTCGCACCCTTTATGCTTCGTGTGAAAGGGGACCTAGCAACCTAATTTAACGCTTCATTCATGGCATTGTTTCCAAGGCCCTTATGGGTTGGGCTCTTATTCTTATGCTTATGGCAATATTCCTCATCGCTAGAGAAAGTTTTACTAGGCGGAATTTTGGATCTTCGCCTGTACGTGGCATCATCTGTCTCCTCGGGAGACAGCTCGGAATCAAGTGATGAGCGCCTTCGCCGTGCGCGACGCAACTCCTTCTTTAGCTCGATAATCTTACGTTGCATGTCTCTTTCATTCTTTGCATGGGAGACATGGCTCTTCCTTCGTGACTGACTCTTGCTAGTATGCGTTGTATGCATACTTCCTTCATGATCTCCCTTTTGTTGAGGGTTTACGGCTGAATTGTTATGTTGAGAGCCTCCCGATTCTGCCTGGTGCGGAGTAGCATTATCTTGGTGTAGGCCAATCATCGGTTGGTGTGAACCTGACTCTTCCATCTCCAATGCTGAACTGGAATCGCCTTCAGATTAGATCAAGCTCTTCCCACAGACGACGCTAATTATAAGGACCAGTTTTGGCTTGAACCCTAAAACAGGATTGGGTTTTGGCCTAACAAGCCCAAACAATAAATTTGTAGAACGTGGGAGAAAGAACTAGCCTGATTTTAGAAAGAAGATAACGATCATGAGTGGTTTAGAAGAAAAATTGAGAGTATAAGATATAAAAATCGTCCTCGATGTAGCCTGAGTAATATAATTAAGAGTCTAGAGTTCTTCTTTTAGTGTCGTATTTCTTAATCTTTTTTCTCTAGGTTTCTTTCTGCCTTTTCTTTGGCCACCTTCTCATGTTATATACCATGATTTTAGTATCATTCTTACCATACACGTGTAAATTTGGTTCTGGGAGCTTCTCCTTGTCCCATCTCACACCTCTCTGAACTTTCTATTACCAGCTATAAGGCTGCTTGTTCACTGTTCAGGTATCACCTCCACATTAATGCGGCTAGAGAGTTAGCTGAGAAGCATTTAATGTGGAGGTAACAGCTCCCACAGATATTTGTTATCCTCCTCCCTCATCCAATATTCAATATTCGACCTCCCGTCATAAAGTTCCCTTAAAACTGTATCCAGAAGGATAGGAATGTTTCAAACTTCCGAGGTGACTCTTCACCTCGAACAAAAGTTCCGAGGTGACTCTTCACCTCGGATAGGTTGGGAATTACCATAAAAAATTTTAGTTCTTCCTTTAATGCCACTCCCATTATCACCTTTGCTGACCATCCTCGGACCTGTCAGTGTCCTCGGATTGGGTCATTAAGCCATAGGCCCATCCCATACAGCCTCAATTGTACCCCTGAGATAACTGGTCCCCACATGTTGGTTTTTATAAATATTTTAAAAAAAAAAGTACAAACGAAAGACTGAAAAAAAAAAAAAAAAAAAAAAAAAAACCTCACTGAAGCACTATTATCGCTACAGTGCTTGCACAGTGCAAACACACTGAGTGCACAGTGCCGAAGCATTGTAGCGGCATTGTCACTTTTTATATATATAAGATATATATATATATATATATTTTTTTTTTTGAGAATCGAATATTTTTATATTTTGTTCCTCTCGTCCGTAGTTATTTTACTAATGCTTATCATGAGAAGCACAAATCATGTGATTAAAAAAATTCCATAAAAGAATTCACGCATGATTCTTCGAAATTTAAAATAGAGAGTATTGTAAACTATAATCTCTCTCTCTCTCTCTCTCTCTCTCTCTCATCAAAGTCGACTAATGGTTTTGGGTCAGTTATATTTATCTACCAGATGTTCAATATGAGAGGCACAAATCATGTGATTAAAAAGCTTCCATAAAAGCATTAACACTCGATTCTTCATAAGCTAAAATACAAAGAGTTTTGTAACGTACTCTCTCTCTCTCTCTCTCTCTCACACACACACACACACACACGTATCAATGTCAACTAGTGGTTTTGGGTTGATTATAGTTATTTGCCAGATGTTCAATATGAAAGGCACAAATCATGTGATTAAAAAGCTTCCATAGAAGCATTCACACTCGGTTCTTTGAAAGCCAAAATACAAAGAGTTTTGTAATGTAGACTCTCTCTCTCTCTCTCTCTCTCTCTCATCAATGCCAACTATAGTTATTTGCTAGATGTTCAATATGAGGGAAAATTATTAGGTACTCCCGGAATACCATAAATGCGTACTCCCTTCTCTCACATGAATGGTAGGTCCCACCATGAATTTAATTAGTGGGACCCACCATTCATGTGAGAGGAGGGAGCACGCATTTATGGTACTCCGGGAGTACACAATAATTTCCCCAATATGAGAGGCACAAATCATGTGATTAAAAGCTTCCATAAAAGCATTCACACTCGATTCTTCAAAAGCTAAAACAAAAAGTTTTGTAACGTAGACTCTCTCTCTCTCATCAATGCCGACTAATGGTTCTAGTCCATTATAATCATCTACTAGATTGTCAACATGAGAGGCACAAATCATGTAATTAAAATGCTTCCATAAAAGCATTCACACTTGATTCTTCGAAAGTCAAAATAGAGAGTATTGTAAACTCTCTCTCTCTCTCTCTCTCATAAACAACGACTAGTGGTATAGTCATATACAAAGTGGTCAACATGGGAGGCACAAATTATGGGATTAAAAAGTTTCCATAAAAGCATTCACACTCGATTCTTCGAAATCAAAATAGATAGTATGGTAAACAAGAATCACTCTCTCTCTCTCTCTCTCGCTCTCTCTCTCTCTCTCTCTCTCTCATCAATAGTATTGCCTGGGTCAATACTATTAGTTCAACATTATTGAGTTGATACCGTCATCTATTCACTTATCAAGTTATACGGGTAAAATGGGTAAATACCCTTAATTTTAAAACTATGTAGGAAAATGCCTCGGTTTTAAAACTATCTAGCAAAATATCCTTGTTTTTGGAATTCGATTTTAACAAAATCGAGTTACAAGTAGAACTTGATATTAGCAATGTCGAGTTGTATGCATATTTTGCCACTTAAATTTTTTTGAAAATTTAAGTGAAACTTGAAATTGCTAATATCGAGTTCTACTTAAAAATACACTTAGAACTTGATTTTGAGGATATCGAGTTTTACACAGAACTAGATTTTGTTAAAATTGAGTTTCAAAACAAGAATATTTTGCTAAATAGTTTGAAATGTTGGGTATTTTGCTACATAATCTTAAAGTTAAGTGTATTTGCCCATTTTGACCAGGTTATACCTAGTTTACATTTAGTATATTGTAGTTTTCGATAGTTTTGTCACTAAATATACAAAAGAAAGCATCTACGGTTCAAATCATTTATTCGCAACTATCGAATTATAAGAAGGAAAAAAACAGTTATGCTCCTTGCTATTTATATATGGAAAAATAAAATATATAAAGAAGCAATATAGAGAAAGAATAAATGATGAAGCGTGGTAAAAGAATAAAATAATATTTAAATGATGAAGCGTGGTAAAAGAATAGAGTGTAACCTATTAAGGTATTTTTCATAAGTACATAAGATAAATAAAAAAAGAATTAAACCAAACTATACAGAATCGGACGTAAATGCACTAAGAGGTCTATGGTATGGTTACCTTCCCCAAAACAAAAAGCTTACCCAGTACTAGTAGCCATGGTTTTTCCAGTATCATTTATTACCACCATCAGCAGATTTTTGCACATTGCTACTGAGACTGCATTGCCAAAGTGGCCATAGCCATCAATTTTTCTTTGTAGCTAAAGTATGTAAAATATAAATCTTTAAATTACTATGTATATTTCAAAAACACATAACTAAGTAAGAACTTAAGAAAAATAGTTTACATCATTAATAGAGACGGAACTATATATTGACTAGGGGGCAATGGCCACCCTAATTTTTGTTTTTTGTTTTTTGTTTTTTTGTTTTTGTTTAAATATTACTATATTAATGGGTATTAATTTTAGCAATTTTGTGCAATTAATAAAATTATATTTTTCCTTCCTTAACAATGCCATCAATTCTTTTAAGAGTAACATTATAGTCACACACTTTTTTATAACATTTTTACAAACTATTGAGATAGCAAATTCTTATTGGTTCATACACTTACATAACTTTTTGCTTATCAATAACCACTTACCACCCCTTATCTTATCCCCCTTCCCCTATATGTGTGTGTGTTTCTCAAATAAAAAAGATACTCAGTGTTGTCGAGTCATCCCATATTGGTAAGGTGTGATATTGAGAAGGGGTTTATCACTTGCTCCGCAATATTAACTGCCGCATGCAGTTTTGGTGTTGGCATGTGAGTGTATTCCCTTATCTCATCCCCCTTCCCCTATGTATGTGTGTGTGTGTGTTTCTCAAATAAAAAAGATACTCAGTGTTGTCGAGTCATCCCACATCGGTAAGGTGTGATATTGAGAAAAGGTTTATCGTTTGCTCCGCGACACTAACTGCTGCATGCAGTTTTGGTGTTGGCGTGTGAGTGTATTCCCTTATCTCATCCCCTTTCCTTTATGTGTGTGTGTGTGTGTTTCTCAAATAAAAAAGATACTTAGTGTTGTCGAGTCATCCCACAATATCGGTAAGGTGTGATATTAAGAAGGGGTTTATCACTTGCTCTGCGACAGTAACTGCCGCATGCAGTTTTGGTGTTGGCGTGTGAGTGTATTCCCTTATCTCATCTCCCTTTCCCCTATATACGCGCGCGTGTGTGTGTGTGTGTGTGTGTGTGTGTTTCTCAAATAAAAAAGATACTCAGTGTTGTCGAGTCATCCCACATCAGTAAGGTGTGATATTGAGAACGGGTTTATCACTTGCTCTGCGACACTAACTACTGCATGCAATTTTGGTGTTGGCGTGTGAGTGTATTCCCTTATCTCATTCCCTTCTCCTATATATGTGTGTGTGTTTTTCAAATGAAAAAAAAAAAAAAAAAAAACCACTTACCACATTAGCAATTTGTAAAATTTTTGTAGTTTTAGCATTTTCCACATTTTAAAGGCCATAAAAATTAATAGATTAAATCTAAAACAAAATATACAAGTCTAAAAAAATGAGCCCAACAACAAAAATTACCAATAATAAAGCTAAAAAAAAAAAAAGCCAAATCAATCTATTTTACCCAAAACAAACAACTTGGCAATTTAAAAAGTTTTAAACAAAAATCCTTAGTGATAAAATAGTAGAGTTAAAGGCCGAAACTGCTACACATAGCTAGCAACAGAGTCGTCCTCCTAACTCCAAGTCCTAACTTTGTTCCTGATCATTAACATGTAATATTTTGAAATCCATTTTATTGATTTAAAGAAAAAATGTAAAGTGATATTATATTATTGTACCCTTTCTTTCGCTCTCAATTCTCAAATAGCATGTCATGTATTCTATATGATTTATAAACCATATATTTCATAAAAAAAAACCATATAAATATTAATTGAAATATTTTATTTAACAATTACTAATAGTGTATTAGACCAAAATTTTGATTCAAATACTTATAAAAATGATTGCGTTGCACGTGCTCAGAGATTCTTTTATTTTTTTGGGTAAAGATTAATCATTTGCATCTATTATAATTTGGGATTACTACATTTTCTAATCACAAAAAAACCTAAAGATGTGATAAAAAAAAAAAAATTCACCCACAAACGCATAATACTCATTACACTATTAGGTTTTTTTTTTTTTTTTTTTTTTTTTTTTTTTTTTTTGTGTGTGTGAATAGAAAATGTAATAATCTCAAATTATAATAAATACAAATTATTAAATTTTACCCAAAAAAATAAAAGAGTCTTTGAGCATACACAGTGTGCATGCTTATAAGCTAGATTTTCCAATAACAAAGAATGCGTGATTAGTGTTAATTTTTAGACTATCAAAATAAATTATACAAAATTTATATTAAGGGTCTGTTTGGATAGAATTTATTTTACTGAAACTGAAAACTGAAAACACTGTAGCAAAATAATTTTTAAATGTGTAAATAGTACCATAGGACCCATTTTTAATGAAAAAGTGACTGAATAGTGATGTTTGTGGGTCCGTGACTGTTCACAGTTGAAAAGTCAACAAAACTGGCTCTTGAAGAAAAAAAAAAGAAAAAAGAAAAAAAAGAAAAAGCTGAGAAAAATGCAAAAGCTGAATCCAAACCAAGCCTAAGTGAAAATGTATAATATGATTTTGTATTTATAAGCAGTTTAAAATAGTGTGTGCAATTGTTTATGGAATCTATTATTAAGAAGTTAATGGATCAATGTAAGGAATTTGAAATATTTACATCAAAAGAAATTGTATATAAATTCACTACATTAGAAACATCGTAAAAAAAACATATCCAAACTACGCCAGCTATGGTGAAGAAGTTGGTGGAGCAATATCTTTTGTTCACCATTATAATTGCTTTCCAGCCACATTTGCGATTAACCTATTTTCATATTGGTGAGGATAATTTTACAGCTTCATTTTTAAAAGGTGAAAAATAAAAAAGTAAGAAAAAATATTGGTTACGTGTTATTCAGAAATCAGTTTATACTATTTAACCTTTATTTATCTTATATTCTATTTTAAGGGTCTGGATGGAAATGTGGAAATTTCCATGAGGAGAAATGGGGTGGTGGGGTTGGCGTGTATTGTGTAGTGTTCTGGCATTGTAGACGTGTTGGTTTTGTTTTGGCTACCTGCTTATAAAGAAAGCCCTTGTTCTTTTTTTTTTTCCAAATCAAGATGAAGAAAGATCATATGATAATAATTTGGATAAAAGATCATCCAATCCATTACTGTACCACTCAAATGAACAATAATAATCAATTCAATGACTACCAAAGTTTAAAGTTTACTGTTACATACCTTTTTTTTTTTTTTTTTTTTTAGAAATGTTGATTGTGTAGCTCTGTCACAAAATAGATCTCGCAAAAAAATCTGCATGAATTTTTTTCCAGCAATGTTAATTGTGAAACTCTATCACATCTAGCAAAAAAATATGCATGAATTTTGTATTTTTTTTTCTCCAAAAAAAAAAAATTAGTGAACACTTTGTCAACCAAAATTTAGGGAACATTTGGTTGGAAGGGTAGAAAAGTGGAAGAATAGAAAATGGTAGGAGGATGGAAAAGTGGGAGGATAAAAAAAATTTTAATTTTTCTCATTTTTATTTAGTTGGGAGTGAAAAAGTGGAGAAGTAAAAAAAGTAAGTTTGTATAAATTTACTTATATATCATTGTTTAAAATGATACCCAATTAAAACCAAAAAATGACAACAAAAAAAAAAAAACACAAAAGAAAGCAAAAGGAAAAAGAATATGAGCAATGTACACTGGACGAAGCTTGCCCAATAAATCAAAAGAAAAAAAAAAAAAGAAGGCAATGTCCAAGGAAAAAAAAAGAAGAAGAAGAAGAAGAGGCAACGTCCCGGAGGAACGAAAAAAAAAAAGGGGAAACAACGTCCAAGAAAAATGAAAAAAAAAAAAAAAGAGTAAAGAAGAGCAATGTATAGACAAAGCTCATGTGCAAGTGCACAAGGGTATTTTTGTCCATTAAGCAGCCTCATTTTCTCCTTTTAGTTTTCTTTCCATTTTAAGGAGAAAACATTTTAGTGGGTCTAGAGTGAAAACACCTAGGCCCCACAATTTATTTTCCTTCGTCTTCACTCAACCAAACATACTCCAAAAAAGTTTTATTTCTTATTTTTTCTTTAAAGTTTTCCATCCACCCTATTTCACCTCCAAACAAACACACCCTTAAGGTTTATGGTTACATACCTTCCTTTCCAGTAGTGTTGATTGTGCAGCTCTATCACAAAATGGCTCTAGCAAAAAATCTGTATGAACCAAAAAAAACACTTTGTCAACCAAAATGTAATGAACGGTAAGAATAAATTTAGGGTCCGTTTGGATTGAGCTTATTGTTGCTGAAAACTGAAAACTGAAAACTGAAAACACTGTAGCAAAATAATTTTTAAATGTGTAAATAGTATCGTGGGACCCATTTTTAATATTTTTTAATACGTGAACAGTGCATGAACAGTACTAAACAGTGCGTGAACAGTGAACCCATGTGAGGTTACTGATCACGCGCAGAAAAAAAAAAAAAAAAAAAAAAAAAAACATGGACGCAGCAAAACGCGGTATGCAAACGGTCACTTAGTGACTACCAAAATTTAAGGTTTACTATTGCATATGTTCCTTTTCAACTGTGTTGATTTGTGCAATTCTATCATAAAAAGACTAGCGAAAAATCTGCATGAAATCTGCATGAACAGAAAACAAATTCAATGAATAAATATTGTTTACAAAGAGGATGTGCTACCAAAATTAAAGGTTTACATACCTTTTCAGTAGTATTGATTCACAAAATGGCTTTGAAAAAACAGTATGATTTAAATCATATAAATAATTACTGTTTTTTGGGACCAAGTCTCTATCTTCATCTTTCTCAAAAAAAAAAGTCTCTATCTTCATAATTTAATTATCACTATACTATTTTTCTTTATGAATATATGCCAATATACTGTGAATTATGAATTTTCATAGAAACTTATTTTTATATTATTATTATCATGCCTTAATATGCTATAGCAAATCTCCAATCATTTTAACATTCATAAGCTGGGTCAAAAAATTCAAACAATGACATAAATTAATATTTCAAACAACATAAGTGCAAAGAAACTTTAAACACACTTAAAGTATTATCCACTCTTCCTATTAAAACAAGAGTATTATTCACTCTAATGATTCATTGACTAAAGTTTCATGTATAACCATAAAATTTTAAAATCATTCCTAACACGTAGTGTCACACTTGATATTTTGTATCATCATGTATACCATTTGACTACAACTTTACATTGTTGGCCTGTTTATATACTTGAAAAGTTAAGAAGTTCAGATTAATATTTTATTTACCAACTTATAAGTTTTAGTGCATATGAAGAATAAATAAATAAAAAGCATAAATTAGGGGTGTCAGCCTTACCATAAATTCTTTGGATTGATTGAAATTGACTCTTTTTTTTTGGATAGGAAAAGATAAAGTTTAGGAAAAGGTAATTAATGTGGCTTTCGTATTTTGACATAGCCATAATAGCTCCTAACCGCTTCCAGACTAAGACCTCATTTGGATGAAATTTACTTTATTTCATGAACTCTCTTTGGCCCATACATATTGAATATCGAGAATACAATATTTCATCAATATAATTAGGAAACAATAAGTCAAAGAAATACAACTGTATTTCATGGACAGAATTGCGAAGCATGAACAATGGTATCATAAATCAAATAAAATAATAAAAAAAATCAAGAATTAGTACCATTGAACTGAACAGTATAAAACACAGATACAACAATAAATTAATAATAGTGTTTTCTCAAACAGAATCACTGAAAAATATGATATGAATGAGGCCCTCATACTAACTGAAGGAAATTTATACAGCAAAAGAAATAAAACATAGCTCCCATAGTTGTTCAAGTAATTTATAGAAAAAATACATATCATTGTAATAGTGAATTAAGAAGTTATTCTTCTAGTTTTATGTCCTGTACTTTTAAGATCGTGGAGAACACATGCTTGTGACACAGGTGTGGAAACTGAATCTCAATGCACAAACCCTCACTAAAGTTCAAATTACTACGCATTAATCTATCAATCAAATCCAAAGAACTAGCTTAAATTGTGCAAGTGTTTCTGCCTCTTCTTCACATATCACACAAATTGTGTTGGAAACAATTTTCCTCATGGAAAGTGTTAGCTCGAGTAGGAAGGATATATTATGGCAGCATTGACATAGATATATTTCACAAAATTTTTAAAAATGTTTTAATTAAGCTTTTTAATTTAGATTAGTAGTTTATTATCTAAATAATACTCCCTATTAGTTTGCAATTAGTTTTCCCTTTCTAGTCTTTTGGAAATTTATTACGGAGTATTAAAACTGTTTGCCAACAAACATATTAGACTTTTACTTAACACTGGCTAGGTGCCAATTTCAAAAGTGATATATGGATGATTACATATTTACATGGAATGGATTTTTTTTTCCTTTTTTGATAGGAAGACTGTAAAAACTTTATTAAAACTTATAATTGCATCAATACATCATGTGTAAGAGCCTGCTCTATAAAGTTAGGACTCTCTTCCATCCATGTAATAAAATCAACGATACATTGATCATGTTTAATTTGCAAGTAAGTGGGCTGGTCTATTCCTTTTTCTACGAGTATGTGAAAATTCAACGCGATAAAGGTCCCCACACATCATTGTCATACCTGAAACCACGGCTGCCACCGAGGAAGGAGGTGATGTGTTCCCACAGAGAGCATTGTACAGTATCATAGAATCCCCTTCAACGATGAAATCCTGAATTCCGACATCCTTCGCAAACTGAATCCCCGCTTCAAAAGCCTTTGCCTCAACTTCCAATGGGCCCAACGGTGCACATACTTTTTTGCTCAGCGCTGCAATTACCTGACCATGAAAGTCTCGGATTAGGACACCCACACCAGCTGTTTTCTGTGATCTAAAAACAGCCCCATCAACATTTACTTTGTATCTTTGCGTTGGTGGATTTTTCTTTTTCTTTTTAATTGAATGATCTTGAATTTGACTTATTGCATGAAAATTTCAAGCTCAAATTTCCCAAAAAAAAAAAAAGAAAAAAAAGCGGAGAGACTGACAGTTGAACTCTTTTTTTTACTGCCAATTTCATGCAATCATGAAATCGACCAGAAATCAGGAAATCACTTTATTTATACATGAGACAATGTCTAATGAGCTTGAAATACCATGCACTTAATTAATTGATAATTTCATATAATTTTTTCACACTTTTTTTTTCTCTAATGAACTTGAAATCGGCAATACAAATCGTAGTTCCAATGATATACCACCAGACGTTCTTCATGTTGTTCAAGTTGATTTAGCCTCTTTTGATTAATTAAAGAAGCAGGTTTCATTCTCAAAAAAAAAAAAAAAAAAAGAAATAGTTCCAGTGATTTCAAAATCAGTTTCACTTGCCAAAAGTTTTGTAGTAAAACCACTACTTTGATCTATTGCTTTTAAATAAGACATTCATTATTCAAATCCCACGATCATCTATTTGTTATAACTAACAATTTTAAGAAAAAATCAATTTCACTTGTCCAAGTTTTGCTGGTAATCTTTAAAAAAAAATTAGCTGGTAAATGGGTGGAATGTAAATTTTGATTATTTTCCATGATAAAAGATTTTTAGTTGGAGTTGAATATTAAATTTTTTGAAATGTTTGTTTTTAATTAATTTTTTGAAACTTATTTAACAAGAATAAACTATCCTATCATCAATTATTATCACTTGATATTTTGATAATAGAATTTCATTTAAACTAAACTAGCTTAATAATTAATGTTGTTAAAAAAAAAAATATATCATAACTACTAATCACTTATCATGAAGAAAAGATGGTCCATCGGTAACACCACAATTCTAGGACTTGACTTTTATCGCATACTAGTAAATGTCCTGTGCAATGCACGGGTACCGTATAATTAAATTTATTTTAAAATATTTTATAAAAAATATATATATATATATATTTTATATGAATAATCTTTATGACTGCATAATATTTATTCCTAAGATTGCTGCCTCTACCATCACTCCAACCATGAATTATCTTCCTCCTTATATTGAAACTTGTCAATAACATATGCTAAGTTTCTATATAAGATGATATATTTTACAAATATCTTAACTGCATACACATAATTCAATTGCAAAATTAGTTATCTAGACAACCGTTGCTGGTTTTGCTTCCCCTGAATCTGAATTTCTCTCTCTTTGCAACTCAATGCTGCAATGAGTGGCTTATTATTGCGATTAGTCAAAACTTTCACTTCTCCTTTATTATGTAAAAGTAGCACCATCAAAATTTATTTTGAAGGAAAACTCTTAAAGAGGTTGCTATTTATATTTGATTGGACAAATGTGTATATTACCCAAATCCATTGAATTTGACTCATGCAATTCTACATTGAACTTAGTTATTAAAGGACAACTATTAAGGAGGTTGCTAATTATGCTTGACTGGTCAAATATGTAAAGACAAATAGTCATATTACTTAATCCATTGAATTCGACTCTTGCAATTCTACATTGAAAAGTCATCCATCGACTCTATCTAAATCATTTAAAATAATAAAGGCATATTAAAGATTTAAGTTTTTTGGTTAATTTAAAACATCAATCCATTGTTTGGAATACAATGGGAAGGGCATAATTTTTTTAGTACTCTTGGTTGTATATGTATCAAATGTTGCCGATGAAACTAAATATGAGCAGGCTAATGTCATAAGTTCCAAATCAATTGAAAAAAAAAAAAAAAAAAAAACATTTTTGAGCATGGCTTAATGCATTCTCACATTCATGGAAGGACAATTCAATAGATACAAATTTAACTGATTACACTAGAGATGACACTACCAAGCTTCCCTTGATGGTTCTTCGTGCCAAAATCAATCTTGAGCACAAAAACTTCAAAACTACACATTAAAATTATTAGGACCTGTTTGGTAAGAGTATTGAAATATAGTTTTTTGTTTTTCAATCCATAAAATGGTGGACCTTACACTTGAATTTATTGTTTGGCTAATATTTTCAAAATACAGTAATTTTTAAAAAACTGTATCATATTTTCCTAGTTTAGAACATGATTTATTTTATCTCTTAAATTAAGAAATTTATCTTTATCACAAAAAGAATTCTCACACTTCAAATTTGAAACATATCATTAAAAAAAAAAAAAAGAGTTTGTGATGAGCTCTATTTCCTTATCATTATCCATAAAAGAAAAAAGTAATCTACAAATTCTACACATTACTTCTTGTAATTTTTTTTAAAATATCAAAAATAGAAATAGTCTCCCAAACAATTATTTTTTAATTCTAGTATTTTGAAAATTGTTCTTAAAGTGGAAGCCAAACACGTAAAATAAAATAAAAAAATTTATCTAAAAACAAGTTTCAAGTTCAATTTTTTGAAAATTGTTTTTATACTATTTTGAAGACAAAAACAAAAACCCTCCTTCCAATCTGGCCCTTAGTTACCATGTAAAAAGATTAGACTGCAAGCATTTTTCATATTTTAAAGAAATGCTTTTTTAAAATTTAGTAACTTTATTTCAATGAGGTAATAAATGTTAGCATACTTAATTATTAAAAGTTTTGAGTTCCAATTAACTCAACTGGTAAAATTTCTGATGGTTGAATAAGAGATGTAGAGTTTAATCTCCACCTACATCAAAAATAGACTAGTGCCTTTTTTTCTTTTTTTATAGAAACAAACTAACTGTTAAACACATACACACTTAATCACACTCTCTCACCAAGTTCAAACACATTATTTAACCTAAAAAATAATTATCATCAAAAAAGGATGGCATAAATTGAGACTCTCTAAAAAAAATTATTAAAAGTTAGATGAACATCATACTATAGCAGTTTATTTTTTGGTAAATTATACTATAGTAGTTAATTTCTTATTATATGCCATAATTTTTTTTTATGTGCCATAATTTTATTGTTTACATAGCAAGATGAAATTTCGTCCATCCGTAATAGTCCAACCAAAAAAAAAAAAAAAACTAAAAAAAAAAAAAAAAAAGATCAAAAGAAATAAAAACAGAACAAAATAATATTCGGATGGGATACTTAATTTCTAAGAAGAAAAAAAATATTCTGAAGAGATCCAATTCACAACTCATCATGATCAATTTCTAAACTGTATTAGAGATTTAGAAGTGATCTCCTTATCAAATTCGAAAAGTTTAAAATCTTATCAGTTATCTCTGACTCCTCAACTTTAGAGTCCTTATTCATCTACTATTCGACCTTGCTCTATATATATAAAAATATTCACGTATACCTTGCTCTACAACACATACACTGTTCACGTAACTTGCTCTACAACACATACACTGTTCACTTAACTTGCTCTCTCTCTCTCTTTCTCTAAAGCAAAATATGGGTTCCAAAAATATGAATGCACTGTGGATGGTAGCTATGGTGTTTGTGTTGCTGAATATTGGTTTGTGTAATGGAGGGAAAACAAGCCCTTATGTTAGGAAACTGTACGCCTCTGAAGACTTGCCAAAGGATACTTTTCCTTCTCCTCCAGGTTACAATGCACCAGAGCAGGTATTATCATCAACTTTTTTTCGTGTTTTATTATTATTTTTTCGTGTTTTTTTAGCAATCAAAAAGTTTCTTCATACATTGAAATGTTTTCGATCGGCTCTCATATTTTTTATTTAAAAAGTACTGATTTCATATATTTTTCTACTCAAGATTATCTTTTTTAGTATAGATTAATGTTAGTGTTATTTACAATATGTTAAAACTATTTTGATATATATTAGTTAAATTTGTATTTTAAAATCATGGCCTATTCTTTTATTGACTAGTTAATTTCATAGTTGTGTATTTAGATTTTTTTTTTTGGAATATAGATTTTGTTGAATAACAAACTGATTTCCCATGTTCCCATCTTGGTTGGTCTTTTTTTTTTTTTTTTTTTTTTTTTTTTTTTTTTTTTAAGTTTCTTTATGCCTTAGATATTTTTTGGATCACATCTTTTACAATAAAACTTGCTTATGATTTGAAAAGTGGCTTATTGCATATATTTTTCTACTCTAAGGTTAATTAGTTTTATGTACTATATGCCAAAAAGTTAAATTCGTATTCTCTGATTTTTTTTTTAGTTAAGTTGCTATGCATCAAATTACAATTATCAAATCATAATTATATATGTTTCTTTTATATTTTCAGTATTTATTTATTTGAAATATCATAATTTTAAATAAAAATTATAAATCAGTCAAAAATATTCCTATAAGATACACAACTTTGCATAAGTGGGTTCCACTCAACTGGTAAAGTTTTTGATAGTTGTGTAAGAGATTTGAGATTCAATCCCCGCCTACACTAAAAACTGATTGGTATCTTGGTCTGATGATTGGAGCGAACACAATAGGTTAAAAATTTCTCTAAAAAAAAAAAAAAAAAAACTTTGCATAAAATATAAAAAAAATATATTTTTTCATATTTAAAATTTGAAATTAATTTTTTTTTTTAAATCATATTTTTGTAATTATATGTGGTGTGCCATTAATTTTTTGTTAGCTAAAAGATTTTTTATACGTTGAAGGTTCATATAACTCAAGGAGATTATGATGGGCGAGGTGTGATCATTTCATGGGTGACACCAGCTAAGAAACACCCAGATGTTGTGTCTTATTGGGCTGCAGGTGCAGAGGGCAAGCACAAGCATAAGCATACAGTTCATTCTGTAACCACTACTTACAAATACTATAATTATAACTCTGGCTACATTCACCATGCTACCATTAAGGGATTGGAAGTAAGTGATTGATTTTCAAGTCTTAGTATGTTTGGATACTATACATGCATTGTGTTTCTAATGTATTTATATCATTATATGAATTTATATTTATTTTTCCCATTGAAAAACCAATTCCATCAGTCTTGGTGGATTGGATTTCTTTTGATATTGCCTATGGCAGCAAATGTTACTTCACATGCTTAAGCAAGATAGGTTCATTTCAGGCCATACTTGTAGTAGTGCTTTGGGAATTGACATGATTTTGATTATATTCTTGTTTGTATGATCCTCAGTATGACACTAAATACTTTTATGAGATCGGGCAAGGAAATTCAGCTCGTCAATTTCATTTCACAACTCCACCAAAAATAGGGCCAGATGTTCCATACACATTTGGCGTTATCGGTCAGTACCAAAAATTACATGTTATGAATTGTATTGTTGATCTACTTTCTTAATTTAGTGCTAGCTAGCTATAAGATGTAACATGTGTATTGTGTATTGAGCAGGTGATTTGGGACAAACATTTGACTCTTATGAGACATTGAAGCATTATATGGCCAATCCAAAAGGCCAAGCTATGCTGTTTGTGGGAGATCTTTCCTATGCTGATGATCACCCACACCATGACAATGAGAGATGGGATGAATGGGGCCGGTTCGTAGAGAAGAGTACTGCATATCAACCATGGATTTGGGCTGCGGGCAATCATGAGATTGATTTTGCGCCAGAGTTGGTAAGAGCTTTATCAATGTTTGCCTTCAAATATATAGATAATCTTGGTTTTAATTGTTGATTGTTGATGGTACTAATGATGGTTCCTGTTCATGTAATTTTTCAGGAAGAAAATGTTCCTTTCAAGCCATATTTGCATAGGTACCATACACCCTATCAGGAATCACAGAGTACATCGCCGCTTTGGTATTCTATTAGGCGAGCATCTGCACACATCATTGTCTTGTCTTCATACTCTTCATTTGGTAAGAAATTTTCCTCCAATTTGTATATGATATTACGTACAAAGTGACAAAAAGCAGTTTGATATTGATGATATATATCTTGTTTTACAGCCAAATACACTCCTCAATACACTTGGCTTGAAACAGAGCTCTCAAAGGTTAATAGAGCTGAGACTCCATGGCTAATTGTTCTTCTACACTCACCATGGTACAATAGCAACAGCTACCATTACATGGAAGGGGAAGCCATGAGAGTGACATTTGAACCTTGGTTTGTTCAACACAAAGTTGATCTAGTATTTGCTGGTCATGTTCATTCCTATGAACGCTCAGTAAGTTGTTCTAATTTGCAATCAGAAGATTTGTGTCAATCAATGATTCAGTTTTCTAAGTCATTCTAATGTATTGTAGGAACGCATATCGAATGTGAAGTACAACATAACAAATGGACTGAGCACCCCAGTAAAGGACCCTTCTGCACCAGTGTACATAACCATCGGTGATGGAGGAAACATTGAAGGCCTTGCTTCTGGGTGAGCCTCATTCATTTAGTCTTAAAAATGATTTTTATCACCCACTAGAATAAAACTAAGTAGCAGTACTTACTTTATACATGATTATTTTTTGTGCAGTTTTGTTGACCCGCAACCAAGTTATTCTGCATATAGAGAAGCAAGCTTTGGGCATGCAATTCTCGAGATAAAAAATAGCACTCATGCCCACTATACTTGGCACCGTAACGACGATAATGAAGCCGTTGCTGCTGATTCAATTTGGTTCTTCAACAGACATACTTATCCAAAAGAAGAGCATAATTAAGCTATCACTATGATTTTGAAGTGACTTTCGGTGGTTCTTTATAGTTTTGTCTAGAATTTAGGTGCAATAATGAATTGTGAATTTGGTTTTAGAGTTGTTTTTTTAGTTATTCATTTTCCTAGTTTGTCATCAATAAAATCATTTTTTATACCCTAATGCTGTCATACAAGTTGTGTTTATAACTGCCTATTAGAATTTTGGCTAGAAGGCACATTGTTCTACATTGCTGCTTTAGCATTTTAGCAAGTAAAAAATTCACTTTTATTCTCAACCAATTCTCCGGTTTGGTCTTCAGAAACTTTCTGTAGCTACTCCGCGATGCAAAGTGATAAGGTTCCCAATTCCTAAAATACAATTCAATTGTTTGGACAACAGAAAAAAAAGAAAAAGAAAAAGAAAAAAAGATGTATAAAATTTCAATTACAGAGCTTCAAGGCCTGTGGAGGCTGAAAAAAAAAAGTGCGTTTGATAATGATATTTTATTAAGAATAAACTGAGTTACAAGAATTTTGATAATGTAATCCATGTGCGGATCACATTATCAAAAAATAGGATGCGGGTACTTATTCAAACCGGGCCGATTCGGGCCGAATCGGATTGTATCGGCCGAAAATCGGTGTGTTTTGGCCGGAAAAACGAAATCGGCCGGTGAGGAAAAAAAAAAAAAAAAACTTAAATCGAAAATACCGGTGGATATTGATACAAGATAGCCGCTGTCGCCGTCACAAGATACCGGTGGCCTTAACCCGTTTCTTCTTCTTCTTCTTCTTCTTCTTTGCTTCTTCGTTTTCTTCTTCGTTTTTTTCGCCAGAGCCCCTGCATTCTGTTCTGTTTCTTTTCTTTTTTTTTGATACGTTTTGTTTTGTTTTGTTTTTGTTTTTTTTAACAGTAAAACGATAGGTTAAGTTAAATGCCTTTGTTAACAACTTAAAGGCTTTATTTCCCATAATAAAAATAAATAAATAAATAAAGGCTTTATTTTTTATTTTTTTTTTTTTTGTGGCTCTCTTACCAAACAAGTGAGCCAGCCACATCTTTTTTTTTAATGGGAAGAAGCTACACCTATTTTAATATGTGCACATATATCCTTTATTTTGTTTTTGGGCTGACCAAATACATGAGCCACTAAATCACATCTTTATTTATTAATTTATTTATGGGAAGATTCATCTATTTTAATACCTCTGTTAATAATTCAAATGTCAAAAACTTTTGTGTACTTATCACTATCTATTTTTTTTTAATTAGTATTATTATTATTGATAATGCTTGGATGATCAGTGGGCTGAAACTGTCTTCGACACTGCCAAAGGTTGCTATCAAGTCCTGAAATCAAAGACAAGTCAAAGGCGACCGGTGGAGGCCGGCCAAAAATCCTCCGATGATAAAGTTAGTCTCTCTGTGATTAACTTTAAAGGAAAAGTTTTTACAGAAGTTCTGAATGAATAACCTTGTTCGTAGATCAGTGCTTTTATAGCACACCCACGGAACAGTCGTCTCCCTTCATGTGAATCAACGGTTTTAACAGTAAGTTAACTGTTTTTAACACCGTATCGTTTGGCCAAGTTCATCTAACCGTCGTTGGCAACGGTTCCCATCAACTTTGTCGATTACGGAAAGGTGTGATGTCCAATGTCTGGTTTGTACTATTCACCGCCTAGTTGGCTCAGGACGAGGTTTGGCTAAGGACGAGGATGCCTGAAATTCGTCCTTCCTGCTAGGCTCAGGACGAGTTTCCTCGTCCTGACTTCCATGTGCTGAGGTCGTAGATCAGGACGACCCCTCATGGACGAGAAAAGAGTTGTAATTTTTCCTAGTATCATCAATTATTATTATGAGTTTTCTATTATTATTATTATTATTATATAAAAAAGCATGCTTAGCAATATATAAAATATATAAATAAAAATATTTTAAATAATTTTTTAATCACCGTACTCCGCCGCACCCAAAAATTGCTGAGTCCTGCACCCGCACCCAAATTTGGAAATGCACCCGTGCATCATAGGTTCAATGACAATTAAGTAAAATATAAACATTCATTTGATTTTCATATGTCGAAAAGAGCCTGTTTTTTGAATACATAGGACATGCTACTGAAACAAGCAAGCAGTAACATTACAATACATCCCTCACATAAAAAAGAATTTCAAAAACTCATACATCCCTCACGTGAAATTTTTTTTCAAAAACTATGTGAGTTCCATCATTACTGTGATCTAAAGCTGTGAAGTAAGCCTAACAAGTCTTCTCATTAAAATATATGCTTAAAAGGAGAAAAATTACAATTTACAGTAGGTAAAGTTTGGTAGGTAGCTTAAGATCCTTAGAACTGAAGGGCAGGGAAACCACATAAGGAAAAGAGAAAGTGTTATGGCATTACGAAGTTCTTGCTTTGCAAAGTCTGTCGAAGGAATTGCAAATGCCTGTGGAGAAATTCAATATCAACAGTTAGCAAGGAAGTGGAGGTATTATCCTATTCACCAAGACCAAAAAAGAAAAAAAAGAAAATCGTAGAGCAGTGCCACATATATAACTAAATTGAAATGAAGATGGAAAATAATTGTAATCACCAGATTTGCCAAGTGAGTTGAATTGCTTTGCCATTTACATGTTCTCACTGGTTCTGAACATCTATGATAACTGGTTAACCTCCTTTAGCTTGAATGACCAATGAAAAAACTTGCCTGAAATTTTACAAATAAAAATTAAGTGATGAATAAGACCTTGGTTTGTTTTTGTTCTATACTGCTATGTGAAATTTATGGAACTAAAGGTACCATGGCATACACTAAAATAATACAAATTAGATTTTCTAGGAGTTGACTCTAGCTGCTTATTATTTCAAAAGATGAATAAGACCAAAGAAAGAGGCAATTTACATGAACACATGAAAAGTTCATTGGTTGTTTGCGCTTTGAAACCAGAATGCCTTCTTTACTCATCTATAAATTCACTGGAGATTGGGCCACAATTCCAAGCAGACCATGAAATGCGCAGCAGAGAGGAACATGGAAAAATATAATGGAAAAGGAAAAAAAATAAGGAGAAAACAATCAGCAAATAATGTATGCCTTAAGCATTCTCCTAGACGAGTAGAAATATGAATCCAAAGTTTTCCATTTCTATCTAAATCTCATATTTAACCTATAATTAGAATTTGTTTTGAAAAATCTCTGTATATTCAGCTAGATATAAATTCTCTCCAGGGTGTTGTTTTCAATATTATACCTTGTGTTAGAGGATGTATCCTTACAAATAGCTAGGCTGCTTCTTTTCATTCAATTTCTGCAACAAAGTTCCTCATATTAATACACATTAACTAAATGGAACCATTAAATAAGATAAAATTGATGGCTCGGGTAGTTGGGAGGGTTTAATATGTGCCTGGATAGGCGGATACAAGTTAAGAAGTATCATAAATATAAATAAAATGAGATTAGTAAATATCCTAAATAGGAAACAACTTTTCATAGAGGGCATGTGCAAACTGAGAAGAAAGTTTTTAGATTATGGCACAAACCTCCCTTCTTGTTGTGTCCCGTCTTTTATAGGTTTGAAATCCTTCAAAGTGGACACGATCTCTTTTTCTTTCTTTTTTTTGGTTTTTTTTTTTTTTGGGGGTTGGGGGGGGGGGGGGGGGGGGGGTGAAGAAGAAGAAACAATCAATTAAATCCTTTATGATAAAAAATAAAAAAGCACAATTCAATCCATGTGTCTTCCTCATTAATGAAATTTTGAATAGCAATAGACCTTCATAATTAACAATGATAAGAAACTGTGACAACACATAAGTTTATCACCTGATCTCCAAATTTGACCTTCTCCAAACGATTCCAATAAATCAATGTAATGCTGGGCAAATAGTACACTTAATTCAGTTTCAATAGTAAAGTAGCTGAAATTTTGAAATGAAATTCAGTTAGACAAAATTACAAATCAGAAGCTAAAATTTCCATGTTTCACTATCAAGAAAAGTTTAGAAAGAAAAAAAAAATTATGGTAGTCTTTCTAGATAGTAAATTATAGTACTCACTATGGTGGTAGGTCGATCATAAAGCTATGATTTCAAATTTTTATGCATAATGTGTAATGCTAAGTGATTCTTTTAGCCAAGATAATTTGTTTGCTAAAACTAAAGTCTCAAAATTTTTTTTCAGTCAAACTGGTTACAAGTCATCCGCATCACCAACTATATTCTATAAATTGGTAAGCTTGATAGGGTTTTTTTTTTTTTTTTTTTTAAATCATTACTATTATTTTTTAAATGCCAAGCCAAAAATCAGGGAAAAAACATTATTAACACATATGATGTTTAACATAAATGTTACATAAAAAAAAAAAATGTAGGACCAAGCTATATGCATAAAATAGGAAGTAATAAAATTGGCAAGTTTACCAGCATTAGTGAGAATCCTCCTAGGGACTTGACGAAACCAGAGTTTATAAAATTGCAAACGCAGCACAATAATGCTGCTGCTTGGTGTTTGCATTCCATAAGAAAGCCTACAAACCCCAATGCTACTCATAAGTACAAGTACAGCCATCATGCCTTTCATAAGTACAAAGTAAAAGGCTTCACAAATTGTCTTACAAAGCTTGCACCTCACCAGAGATCAGCATTTGCCACACCTGGCAATCAACAATTAACAAACCATATCCAGTTGCACACAGGAACTTGACAAATCATGACCATATGGCTGCAGTACTTATGAGCTTGAGAAGCACTGACAACCTTCCCTTCAAACGTGGTCACATTCTTGCATTTTCAAATAGCCCAAAGAGTGGCTGCAATAACAAGAATAACAGAAGAAAAAGGATCAGCATCAGTATGCATCTCTGCACCCAAGTAGAGAGCCAATGGAATTTGATTCAATAAATTCAGATCTGACAGTGAGATACAATCCAAACTAAAGGGCAATTGCATTCTAATGAAGTGGCCAAGATCAACATAAGTTATGGAATGGTCAAGATCATTTTATTTTATCCTGTATAGAAGATTGGCACACATTTTTATAAAACCACGAAATTTCATTTCATACTATAACTGCTTTGGAACCAATGAATATAATTGAGGCTGTATAGTGGTTATAATACCATAGAGAGTTTGTACAAGTATATTGGACTAGCGTGTTTATTCTTCCCAATAAAGTGATCAGGGCTATTGAACCAAAACTATGCAGCTTCTTATGGATTGCGAAAATTCCACAAGGCTACTCTTGCGGATGGAGGAAAATACTACGGCTTAGAAACCTGGTGAGGACTTCTATACAATTCTAAGTGGGTGATGGTTCAAGTTTCTCCTTGTGATGATCACTAGCACCTTGAAAGTCCTCTCTACCCAATTTAAGGTCATTGTGTGGCTTATGGTGCTGCTAGTTCCATCAATGCTAAGCTATAAAGGATAAAGAATGGTAGTGGAATCCTGCTAGGTCTGAAGACCTTGTCAAAATACAGAGTAAACTGCTCTTCATTGAGTTTGGAGACTATGATAAGGCTGGGTGGACTGCTTCAAAATCAGGAACATACTTGTGCTGAGACTTGGAATCAGTTAAGAACCAAGGCTCCAGTTGTAGACTGGTGGAAGGTGATTTGGTTTTCAAAATCAATCCCCAAACATGCATTCATATGTTGGTTGGCAATGAGGAATAAATTAACCACATAAGATAGGAAGCTGTTTATTTATGGACTTTCAGTCAGACAAGGAAAATGGGTATAATAAAATCAATATCGGATCTTTAAAAAAAAAAGTGTGATTCATTAGAGATTGTGGTGGTAACTATAGATTGAGCATTTGACCAATACCTTACATTTATGGAATAACTGCCAACTGCAGCAAAGATGACAATGCATTGATTATCTGTGCAAATCATAATCTTAGGTTGAAATGACAATTTCATTGGGTATAGTATTAAAAATCCAACCAGCATTATGTGCATATCCACTGATCATCATGTCCCAAACCATGTTTCCTAACCTGCAATCATCAAATTCCACAACATAAAATTGAACAGGTGTGTGTTCTTACATATAAAAGGTTCATATAATTCAACTAAATTACAAACTATAAGACATCATACTACCTAAAATTTAATGTACCTGTCTGTTCTGAAAATTTGAGAACAATTTTTAGGAGTTCAGATTCCACAAGCTTACATCACTGCAAGAATTAGGTAGCTTGAGGGTTCTAAATTTCACAATCATATTTGTGTAATTACATACATAGAGTACTGATTTTGTTCTTTCTTTTGGGTTTATTGTTTTAATCAGCTTTCTTCATCCACAATGTAATGAACAGTATAATGTAAAAATTCTATAAAATATTTTTTTCTTTCCTTTTTAAATGTTGTACCTGGAAGAAGTAAATATCTAGACTTCTTTTCGTCTCTGTTTTACACAATTATAGCTCCTCCTCTTCCAACTCATAGACAGACCTGCCATCAATCTGAACACGAGGGATGTGGGCGATCTTGAACCACTCTTGCCCTTTGCCTTTCTTGCAGTGTTTTTTCAGAATTGGACACCCAATAACATCAAGTTCTAGAAGCGAAGGAGGCAGACACTTGTCTGGGAGGGATGCAAGTTTAGGGCAAAACCAGATCCACAACTGTTCAATAGCAGAGAGTTTTTGAAATCCCTCCAAGGATAGAAATACTATATTCGGAAAATCACAAATCCAGAGGGTGGTGAGAGAGCTAGGCAGCATCATCATTAATTTTCCATCTTCCTCCTCTGGAAATAACTTCCAATCCGGAAATCCACCATCAACGTCAATCCAGAGATCTCTAAGAGACATGAGTCTATGCAATAATCCCCACTCAAATAACACTTGCTTACAAATATTCATCCCACTCAATGAAAGTGATGTTAGGTTGGTGGGGTAACCCTCTTCTGGAAAGGATGTGATGCTTGGACATTCCCTTATTGTCAATTTTTCAAGATAGGTGAGGTTAGGTAAGGCCTCTAGTTTCTCACAATTTGATATTGAAAGCTCTCTCAGGCTGGTGGGGAGTGCCCCTCCATCCGGGAAGGAAACAAGACTAGAACAGCCCAATATGTCGATACTATTGAGATGGTAGAGTTTGTGTAGGCCCTCAGGTAAGGATTTAAGCTTTTCACAATTCCAGATTTCAAGATGTTCAAGACACGCATTATTATGTAACTTGTCAGCTGCTGACTCCAGTTTTGGACAAATCCTTACAACAAGACGTTTAAGGGCTGTAGGTAACTGGTTTCTTGATGACAAGGATGTCAGCTCTAAGCAATCATGAATCTCAAGGTGTTTAAGCATGGTAGGTAAGTCCCATAAGCATTTTAGAGATGGGCAATCACTAATCTCCAAGTGCTCAAGAAGAGACCCATAGCTGTAACTGTTGCTGCAAAGATTCTCCTTGTTCATCAATAAAGAAGGATGCGAAGAAGAAGCCTCTCCCTCCTCATCTACCACAAACAGCAATTTTTCACAATATTTTATCTCTAACCTTTTCAAAGTTGGAAGTAACTTTCCTCTTGAAATGAATGTCAAAGAATCACATTTCTCAATAGTTGCATATTCCAGACATGTACAATTAGATATCAGCAAGGATTTCAAAGCATTACAATCTCCAATTCTTAGTATCCTTATAGTAGACATCAAGTAGTTGATGTTGACCAGACTTGGGCTTGATCTAATATCTAGTGTTACAAGGGAATTAAGCCTATCTTGCCACAGAGATAACTCCTTACAATCCCTTATTGTCAGATTTTCTACTTTTGCTAATCCAGGCATGAAATCTTCCATCAAGCTTTTCAGATCTGGAATATAAAGAACCATCGACTTTGGCAAGTATAACTCAAATTTGCTTATGTTCACCTCTTTGCATCCCACAATTTCAAATTTATGAAGCATTGGAAGGCTTGGGATTGAAACAACCAACTGGTCACAATTATGAATAGAAAATTTTTCCAACAATGGGAGATGGCAGGGCAATTTTCCTTGCAATTTGGAGCATCGAGAGATAGAAAACTCACGCAAGTAAGAGAATTCTTCGTAATCAACCTTGCAAGGAATCCAATCTTGCCACTCTTGCATATCCTCAAAGCGAAGTGTCTCTAGAGATTGAAAAGATTTCAAGCAACCTTTCCCATAAAACTCAGGACCAAGCCTCTGCACCTTGGCCATTCTTGTAATGACGAGGTGCTTGAGAAAGGGTAGTTGTCCTATAGTAGGTAAGGACACACATTTTCCACATCTTTCAACCCTTAGCTCCACCATATTAGGAAAGAAAGGATCTCTTAACCACATTGGGAATTTCACACCAGCATAACCTTCAATGAAAAGTGTTTTCACTGTTCTATGAGGTTTTAGCATGTTAAGAACATCTTCTACAATTGTTCCATCCTGTAAATCATCTACCTCCCATTTTATCACCAATGAATCTAAACTCTTCTTACCATTTAAATTGGCCTTTCTTGCATTCTCAACATCAAGCACGTTCTCCAAGTTTGAAATACAAAGTCTTCCCTAAAGAAACTCCAAGTTCATTAAATCTCCAATCTTGGATCCAGTATCTTTCTCCACAACAAAATTAGATAGTGTTTGTAGGCTCTTTAATTCTTCTATTCCTACTGGCATCTCTTTGATTGAATTCACATCTGAAATATCAAGATGTCAAAGATTGACTAGATTCCCAAATTTCTTTGGTAACGTTGTGAGATGAGAACAACCTTTCAATATCAACGTCTGCAAATTATATAAAGAACTTGTTGATTCTGGTAACCTTCTAATTGAAGTGTTAGAAAGGTTGAGGTATCTTAGGTGTTTTAAATCACTAATTGAATTTGGTAGCTCAAAGATTTCATATCCACTTAAGGATAATACCCTTAAGTATCTTGATTGTGGCAACAAACAACTAAGAACATAATTTGTTAAGTAGCCCCTTTTTTCCATTGGTAGTGGCAAGAAGGTTCGTAGATGCCTATCTTTGGGGAAAACTTCGAACTTTTTGATTTCATCAAACACAAATCGAATGTAAGAGAAATGCCGTACCTTTGTAGAAATCTCGGATTGCTTATTACCACCCACTGTATCTTCCAATCTATAGCACAAGCCTCTTGCTGCCAATTGAGCTATATCATTGATGAGATCATGCATGACGAAGAGTGACTCATTACTGTTTGATCGTTGAAAAAACGATCTCATAAGTAGATCACGAAAATACTCACTATCAACCTCTTCCATTGACTTGGTTGTTTTTGTTTCTTGAACCAAACCTTCTACCATCCATAACAAGACGAGCTCTTTCTCCTCAAATTCATAATACTTTGGGAATAGCAAACAATCTGCAAAACACCCTCTTAAATGTGAAGGGAGATATTTATAACTCAATTTAAGAATTGAAAGAATATTGCTTTTCTCTTCTGGAATATCCTAAATCTTACTATGTAGCACATTTTTCCACTTATCATGATTGTTTGTAGTGCGTAAAAGACCTCCAAATACTTTTGCTGCCAAGGGTGAACCCTTACACCTATATAAAATTTTTCTACCAATTTCTTCAAGTTCTGGATGCATGGTAAAATTTGTTGCCCCCAATGCGTGTTGGGTAAATATTCGCCAACAAGCATTATTTGACAAAACTTTTAACTCGTAAGTTGGAATAGTTCCCATTGTTGATGAAACGCCATAATTTTGAGTTGTGACAATAATCTTACTTCCTGGAGCTCCAAATTCAAATGGACTACATAGTTTAGTCCAACTATCGTAGTCTTCATTCCAAACATCATCCAAAATGAATAGGAACTTCTTGCCAAATAATTTCTCCCTCAATTTGACTTGTAGTAAATTCAAATCATTAACATCGTAAATCTCAGAAGCAATAAGAGATTGTAGGATTACTTTTGTCACCCTTACAATGTCAAAATCATCAGAAACACAAGCCCATGCTTTTAAATCAAAATAACGGCTCACAACATCGTCATTGTAAACTAGTTAGGCAAGAGTTGTCTTGCCCAATCCCCCCATACGAAGTATGGAAATCACAGAGAGTTGAGCATCACCCAATTCAAGGCTCAACAGCAACTTCACAATAGCCTTCTTATCTTCATCCCTGCCGTAAACATGACCCTCATTCACTAGAGAAGTTGTGGGCACCCATGATCTTGTTGTTCTAGTCCTTCTCCCAGTATTGTCTATCAATCCCAAACCATTCATCTCTGTCACAATTCTTTGCAGTCTTGTATCAGCCTCTTCAATCTTGGACCGCATATTGGCATCGAAAATAACAGAACTTGGACTGAAACCCACGCAATAAGTAGGGATGAACTTTCGTACCTTACTTGTAGGCTTGTAGCAGCTTCTGCATTCACCTTACGTCCCAAGGCTTCAGTAGCACACTCGTCCAAGATGTCGTGTGCATCGTAAGCCAAGTCTCCGAGCTCATCCAACCAGATCTTCACCAACTTGCTTGTCATCTGTTTTTCTTCTGCGTCATCCAAAACTGCACGGATTTTCAGTAACATTGTCTTCCACTTCTTGAGATCAGTATGAAGTCTCTCTTGCTTAAAGATCTTCAACACATCAGAGGAGGTTAACTTTTCAAACAGCACCTCAAAGAAAGCGGACAAAGCAGCCTCTCCGATAATTGACATGATTCGTTCGTGAGAAAGAAGGAAAATATATGGGAAATGAAGTAACCAAAGAGACTCCTCAGAAAATTGAGTTGGGAGTGAAAGACTGAAGACTGTAAACTGAAGATAGATTTACTTTGTTCTGTGAGAGTTTAAGAAAACTGCGAGTGTTTTTGCGCCTGGTATATGTGTTTAAAAATTAAAAATTTAAAAATTATTGTTTAAAAATATTTGTAAAAATACGTGTGGGTGAAAAAATGTATCAAAACACGTGAAATGTTGTTTAAAAACTGAAAATGGTTATTTAAAAACACAAACCAAACACCCCCTTTGTTATTTTTCGGATTTCTCAATGGGTGGTCTTGGGGTGAATCACTTTTTTCACCCTACGCAGCTTTCAAAGCATAAAGCATAAAGTATAAAGCCTTAAAAAGGGTGGAAAGATACCAAATGGAGTATCTGACTCTGATTTTTTTTTTTGGTTAAAAAAAGAAATTTTATTAACCACAAAAGCTACATAGCCAAAATAGGCATTGCCTTTCATAGCGCCTTATATAGTACACACTATTAGCATCAGAGTTAACAAAAGAGGAAATATTAGGTGATGGGGGACTGATAAACACCACAAAATTTTCCTCCCAACTCTAGCCATAGCATTCGCGTAACTATTCGCTTCCGGAGTATCTGATTCTGATTAACAACACAAGCTTTCGGTTTAATTTAGAATATATATATATATATATATATACATACACACATACATTTTTTAAAACATTTAACATTAAATTATTTATTTTATACCATATTTTATTTAAATATAATTTTTAAAAAAATTTAGTTACTTTTTTTTTTTCTTCACACACAATATATAACAATATTAATTCTCTTCTTTTATTTTTTAAATACATAAAAAAAAATAATGATAATGTAAATTTTCATTGTTACTATAATAACTATATATTTTTAATTTTTTACAGAACCTTATATAAGTGAATTTTTAACTTTTCCGTTATTGGAGTGCTCACAAATACTGGGAAGGATCATGTAAAGGAAGAAAGAGAGAAAGTACAGCATACAAATACTGGGAAGGATCATGTAAAGGATGAAAGAGAGAAAATGCAGCGTTTTAAGAAGATTGACTTCTCTTTTTTTTTTTTTTTTTTTTTTTAAGATAGAAATTTTCCTCAATTCTAATTTAAGTATATATATATATATATATGTAAAGTTCCATTTTGAAAACTTGAACTCCAGTCCTTATCCCCTTTATACTACACAAACATTTATACTTATAGAAAAATTATCACATTAAAAATGTGTGATTGTAAGATTGACTACTTTATAGGTAGGAAGTGCTCAAAACTTCTGTAAGGCAATCCTGCTTTTGCTCACGGTAGGAAGTTTCAAAAAATTAAAGTTTCTAAAACAATGGATATACCTAACCTAACAGAACCTTTATCTTTATTATTATTATTTTTTTGAGAGAAAAGGTGGGAGAACCTTTATCTTTATCACTTTGCGGCACTAGATACTGGTCCAGCAGTGAGTTAAGTGGCTCACTGATAGAATTTTTACTTTTAAGGTTGTGTTTGGGATAGTTTATATTCGGTAACTTTTTTTACTATTTAGTTTATTTTTGTTACTATTTATAGATCGCATTATATTTTTTGGTAATATTTTATTATTTCAATTAACTTTTAGTTTTATGTACAATATTTTCAGTAAAAAAATTTCACTTTCAGCTAAATAAATTGTTTTCAAATAGACTGTAAGCCTTGTCACATGAGAACAAAAAAATTTGTGCATTTTGGACAAAAATACCCCTTAGATTGTGTTTGGCAAGTTCAGCTTTTAATTTTTAATTTTTATATACAGTTTTTTAAAACCTCATTTTTTCCCTACATTTTCTCACTTTTTCAAATTTTTTCAAGATACAAGTATACTTTAACACACTTTTAACAAAAAAATTTTAGCAAAAATCTAGATAAATTATTCTCAAACGGATACTTAATACACTTTTATACCATGAGTAATTTATATAAAAATACAACCTTGGCTATGTATTTGAATGTGTCTATCAACTATTAAAACTGCTCAAGATGAATATGTATAGACAATATTTTTGTTTTAATTTTTCATTGATTTATTATTTAGTTATAACATCAAAATTAAAATAGATGAATATGTATAGTTAAAACTGCTTAAAATGAATTTGTAAAGCCAATATATTTATATATTTAATATTGTCAAAAAATTAAAAGTAAAAAATAAATATTAAAAAGAATAATGATGTGGCCAGTGATGCGGTAGATGAGAAGGCTAAACAGGAGCGTGGTAACAATGAATGTAATATAAAGGTCAGCCAAAGGCAATTAAATCTTAATAAGTGAAAGTGTATGTAGTCAAAATTTTTTTTTATTAGATCACGTTCTCTTTACGTTGTTTTTTTTTTTTTTTTTTTTTTTTGTAAAGGAAATTCTCTTTATGTTGTTATACAAATTATTTTCTTTCAATTCAATAGGTGAAGTGTTTAATTTTAAAAATAAAGTCTACTTTTATTTTACATATTATTTTAAATATTAAATTTATAATATGGTATAATCTCCTAGGAAATTTTTAGAAATATGCAGTTCCATCTCATATATTTATATTAGTAAACAAAACCCAATCAATAGTTCGAAGTTACTCATATGATATGAAAAAGTATAAATATGATAATCTCTTTTAAGATAATGAAAATTTTGAATAATATATTTGAAATTTAAATAGTTTAGTTGTATAGGAAAAAAAATTAAGAAAATATAATGCACAATAACATAATTTAGCAAAATATGGACCGCCTAAAAAATGAATAATATCAATAAAAAAATCCAAATAATAAAAAGATGATATACTTTTTGGGATATATAAATGAAAAATAATTTTAGAAATTATTTAATTTTTTGAGAGAAAAAAATTATTTTTCACAGAATTTGAAGAACAAATTATATATTATACCATAACTACAAAATAATTATCAATTCTCACGCATCACGTGGTTTTGTGACTAGTAAAAATAATTGTGAAATTATTTTATTATGTTTTTTATAAAATAAGAATTGTAATATATTTAATATTTCTCAATTTTTGTACTTAATTGATACAGCATCCATATTGACTAATCCTTGTGCTAGGCAATAGGCAGTGGCCTAATTCCTATAACTAATTTTAATATAAAAAAAACTTTCTAATCGGTATAAAAGAATATGATTGGTACTACTTAAACAAACAATATAATAAATGAAGAAAAATGGATGATAAGATACCACTCAAATTTTATTATATAACTTTTATAAAAATGACATGTTGCCAATTATAAAAAAGTGATTTTTGACATTTTTTTATTATGTTTTTTATAATAACATTTATTTATTATGTTATTTATATCTATCCGTCATACTCATATTAGTATGTAAAAGTTATAAAATAAAATTTGTAACATATTTAGTATTTCTCAATTTTTATACTTAAATTGATACGCTGCAGTCTGCAGCATCCATATTGACTAATTTTTGTGCCAGTGGCCTAATTTCTACATCCACACGATTGCCAAGTGATGTCAATCATGCATCCTAAAGCAACCTGAGCTCTTACCATATTATTGGATAAGGAAAAAATCTTACCATCTTCAAACATCAACACAAAAAAACAGAACCACACCCACCTATCCATCCAATTCCATGGCCACCATATTCTCACCCTCAGCCCACTTCTCCTCCACCACCACAACCCCACAAAACCACCTCAAACTCCACCTTCAACCAAACCCCACCTTCCAATTCCAAATCACCCTTACCTACCACCTTAACAACCACTTTAACTGCCACAGTCCTTGCCACCACAATTTTAATTACCTCTCCTCCCTCACTAGCTGACACTCCAACCTACCAGCTCTACTATGGCACTGCTGCTAGTGCTGCTAACTATGGTGGCTATGGTGGCAACTCAAGCAAGAAAGACTCAGCTGAGTACATCTATGAAGTCCCAGCTGGTTGGAAAGAACGCTTAGTTTCAAAGGTTGAGAAGGGTACCAATGGAACTGACAGTGAGTTCTACAACCCAAAGAAGAAGTCAGAGAGAGAGTACCTCACTTTCCTTGCTGGGTTTAGACAGCTAGCTAAGGATGCGGTTTTGAACAACTTGGCATTGTCAGACGTATACTTGCAGGACTTGACACCCCATTCTCCGGTTTGGTCTTCAGAAACTTTTCTGTAACTACTCTGCGATGCAACGTGATAAGGTTCCCAATTCCTAAAATACAATTCAATTGTTTGGACAACAGAAAATAAATAATAAATAGATAAAAAATTAGAAAAAAAGATTTATAAAATATCAATTACAGAGCGTCAAGGCTTGTGGTTGTGGAGGTAAAGAAAAGAAAAGAAAAGAAAAGAAAAAGTGTGGTCGGTAATGATATTTTTAAATTTAAGTTGTTTAAAACATGTATTTTGAGGACTCATTTTTAATTTTTAAGTAACATTGCCGTAGTTTTCAAGTAATATTGAAGAGTGGTTTTTTTATAAATAAATTAAAAATTATGTGACCCACTTGTCAAAACCAAATATAATTGAAACAGTAATCTTACCCTTCAACTTTTTTTTTTCTTTTTCTCCCATGGTCCCACCTCTTTCACATCATCTATCATTTTCCCTTCTTTTTTTCTTAATTTCTTTTTCTCCCTCCTTAAATAAAATTGCATTCTTTATAGTATAGTAATCACTTAAAAAAAAAAAAAATACACATACATCTACTAAACTCATAATTATATTTTTTCACATTTTAAAATACCTAACACATTTTTTTTGTATTATAAATACTTTAAACACATTTTTACAACGTTTATTAAATCACAATTTTCACATCATTTCAAACTGGTACTTAAACACCGCTACCAAACAGAGACTACCTAATTTTTGACACTTCTGACATTTGTGAAAGAGAGGTTAAGTTACACGTTATAAATCACCGATTGATTTAATTGTCAAAATATGTGATGTATCCACCTAAAGAGATCCCTTAAGCATTGTGATTCTGGTAACAAATAATGAGAACGTGTATTGTTTACATAGCAATATGAGCTATCACATGCCTTTAGTCATAGGTACTTAGCTAAAATGAGTAGGAACTAAATTAGCCAAGCTTAGTCTTATAATACACCTCATAAAACTCTGTTAAACAAAATAGAGTGCAGTGTTCAACATAGTTTACTGTCAAATAAGCACATGGATTAGTTCCATGACAACTAAGTAAAATTTAAACATTCATTTGATTTTCATATGTGGAAAAGGGCCTGTTTTTTGAATCCATAGGACATGCTACTGAAAGAAGCAAGCAGTAACATTATAATACATCCCTCACACAAAAAGAATTTCAAAAACTCATACATCCTTCACATGATTTTTTTTTTCAAAAACTATATAAGATCCTTCATTACTGTGATCTAAGGCTGTGAAGTAAGCCTAACAAGTCTTCTCATTAAAATATATGCTTAAAAGGAGAAAAATTACAATTTACAAGTAGGTAAAGTTTGGTAGGTAGCTTAAGATCCTTAGGACTGAAGGGCAGGGAAATCACACAAGGAAAAGAGAAAGCATTATGGCATTACGAAGTTCTTGCTTCCAAAAGCCTGTTATAGAAAATTGCAGATACCTGTGGAGAAATTCAATATCAACAGTTAGAATTGGAGGCACTATCCTATTCAACAAGACCATAAATGAAACAAAACAAAACACATAGAGCAGTGGCACATATATACATGAATTGAAATGAAGACAAGAAAAATATTTGTAATCACTACACCTGCAAAATGAGTTACATTGCATTGCCATTTACATGTTCTCACTGGTTTTGAACACCTATAATAATGGGTTAGCCTCCTCTAGCTCGAATGACCGATGAACAACTTGCCTGAAATTTTACAAATATAAATTGAGGACTAAAGACCTTGGTTTTTTGTTGTATACTGCTATGTGACATTTATGGCATACACTAAATTAAAACAAAACAAAAGAAAATTAAAGCATATCAGGTTCCAACACAGATTTCTAGTAGTTATCTCCAACTTCTTCTTGTTTTAAAAGATGGATAAGACCAAAGAAAGAGGCACTTTACATGAACACACATGAAAAGTTCATTGGTTGTTTGCTGTTTGAGATTTTCTTTCCTCAGCTATAAATTCACTGGAGATTGGACCACAATGCTGAGCAGACCATAAAATGTGCAGCAGAGAGGAACATGGAAACAAAAGGAAAAAAAAAAGGATTAAACAATCAGCTAATAATATGTGCCTTAAGCATTCTCCCAGGTCCATCATCAACAATGAAATTTTATTTTTAAAGATCAAAGAATAATAGGGAAGATTGTTTTCACTGAAACATAATCACGTGAATCATCTCACCATGCTAAAACTAACTTAAATCCAAATAACAAGTAAAAATATGAAGCCAAAATTTTCCATTTCTATAAATCTCATATCTATCCTATATTTAGACTTTGTTTTGAAAAACTATGTATATTCAGCAAGATACAAATTCTTTCTTGGGTGTTGTTTTCAATATTATACCTTTTGCCGGGGGGATGGATCCTTACAAATAGCTAGGCTGCTTCTTTTCATTCAGTGTCTGCAACAAAGTCCCTCCTATTAATACAAATTAACTAAAAAAACTAAATAGAACTATTAAAAAAGAAAACAATTGATGGCTAGGGTAATATAGTGGAAGGCTCTAATATGCACCCGAATACAAGTTAAGAAGTACTATAAATATGAATAAAATGAGATAGTAAATAACATATACAGGAATCAACTTTTCATAAAGGGCATGTGCAAACTGAGAAGAATGTTTTTGAATTATGGCACAAACCTCCTTTCTCATTGTGTCCCTTCTTTTATAGGCCCATTTTGAAATCTTTGAAAGTGAACATGATCTTTGAGGAAGAAGGAAAAAAGAACAATCAATAAAACCTTTATCCCAAATAGTGCAATTCAATCCATGTATCTTCCTCATTGATAAACCTTTGAATGGCAATAGACCTTCATAGTTAACAATGATAAAAAACTATCAGTCTATGACAACCCAAAAGTTTATCAAATAAAAAGCTAAAATTCCATGTTTCACTATAAATAAAAATTTAGAAGGAAAAAAGATTAATAATGAAGATGGGCTTACAAGATAGTAAAATTAATATAGTTCTCACTATGGTGGTAGGTAGATCTCAGAGCTATGATTTCAACTTTTTATGTACAATGTGCAATGCCAAGTGATTCTTTTATTCTCAACCAATTCACCGGTTTGGTCTTAGAAGCTCTCTGTAGCCACTACACGAGCTTTCCCTCTCTTTGTGCCAGTCAGACTGATACTCCACCTGGTCGTAATTTTCAAGCTCTCAGAACCTATTTCTCCTTCAATCTCCTCTCATCATCTAATTTCACAGTTCCCAAATCCTACTGATGCAAAGTGATAAGGTTCCCAATTCCTATAAACAATTCAATTGTTTGGACAACAGCAAAAAAAATTAGAAAAAAGATGTATAAAATTTCAATTACAGAGCCAGATACTAACTAATTTTAGGCACTTCTGACTTTTATGAAAGAGAGGTCAAGCTACACGTTATAAATCACCAATTGACAACTTTTTTTTTTTGATAAGAAATCACCAATTGACAACTATATGATGTATCCACCTAAAGAGAGCAACTCTGGACCTGTGTTGTTTAAATAGCAATATGAGCTATTTAATACAGAGGACCTGTATTGTTTAAATAGCAATATGAGCTATCTAATACATACCTTTAGCTTTAGTCGTAGGTGCTTAGCTAAAAAGAGTAAGAACTAAATTAGCCAAGGTTACTATTACAATACACCTCATAAAATTCTGTTAACAAAATGGAGTGCAATGTTCAACATAGACTGTTTATAGCCGTAAACTTCAATGCAGTTAGCTACGAAAAACTTACTGTCAAATAAGCACATGGAGAGTTCCATATGTCGAAAAGAGTGTGTTTTTGAATGCCACAGGACATGCTACTGAAAAAGGCAAGCAGCAACATTATAATACATCCCTCACATAAAAATAATTTAAAAAATTAATACATCCCTCACATAAAAGAATTTCAAAAACTATAAGTTCCATCATTGGATTCATTACTGTGATCTAAAGCTGTGAATTAAGCATAACAAGTCTTCTCATTAAAATACATGCATAAAAGGAGAAAAATTACAATTTACAAGTTGGTAAAGTTTGGTAGGTAGTGAATGATCCTTAGGACTGAAGGGCAGGGAAATCACATAAGGAAAAGAGAAAGTGTTATGGCATTACGAAGTTCTTGCTTCCAAAAGCCTGTTGTAGGAATTGCAGATGCGTGTGGAGAAATTCAATATCAACAGTTAGCGAGGAAGTGGACCAAGACCAAATAGGAAAAAAACCAAAACAAGTAGATCAGTGGCACATAAATGCCTAAATTGAAATGAAGACAAGAAAAATATTTGTAATCACCAGACTTGCAAAATGAGTTGCATTGCTTTGCCATTTACATGTTCTCACTGGTTCTGAAATAATAGGTTAGCCTTCTTTAGCTCGAATGACCAATGAAAAACTAGCCTGAGATTTTACAAACAAAAATTAAGTGACGAATAAGACCTTGGTTTTTTTTTTCTATACTGCCATGTGACTTTTATGGAAATAAAGGTACCATGGCATACACTAAATTAAAACAAAATCAACGACCAAAAAAAAAAAAATTTTAAACATATTAGAATCCAAAACAAATTTCTAGTAGTTACCTCTAACTTCTTTATTGTTTCAAAAGATGAATAAGACCAAGAAAGAGGTACTTTACATGAACACAGATGAAAAGTTTCTTGATTTTTTGTCCTTTGAGACCAGAATGCCTTCTTTCCTTAGACTGTAAATTCACAGGAGATTGGGCCACAATGCCAAGCAGACCTTAAAATGGGCAGCGGAGAGGAATAGGAAAATAAAATGGAAAAGAAAAGGAAAAAAAATAAGGATTAAACAATCAGCAAATGATGTATGCCTTAAACATTCCCCCAGATCCAACATCAACAATGAGATTTTACTTTTAAAGATCAAATAATAGTAGGGAAGGTTGTTTCCACTGAAACACAATCATGGGAATCATATGCTAAAAATAACTTCTTCTTCTTTCTTTATTTATTTATTTATTGAGAATCATGCTAAAACTAACTTAAATCCAATTAATGATTTGAAATATATATAGGCAAAGTTTCCCATTCCTAAATAAATCTCATATCTATCCTATAATTAGAATTTGTTTTGAAAACTTTGTATATTCAGCAAGAAATGAATTCATTCTTGGGTGTTGTTTTTGATATTATACTTTCTGTTGGGGGACGTATGATGTATCCTTACAAATAGCTAGGCTGCTTCTTTTAATTCAACTTTTCATAGAAGACGTGCTAAATGAGAAGAATATTTTTGAATAACGGCACAAACCTCCCTTCTCATTTTGTCCCTTCATTTATAGTTCCACTTGAAATTCGTAAAAGTGGACATGATCTTTTTTTTGGGGTGAAGGGGACAATCAAATAAAACCTTTGTCCCAAATAGCACAGTTCAATCCATGTATCTTCCTCATTGAAAAACTTTTGAATAACAATAGACCTTCATAGTTAACAATGATAAGAAACTATGATTATATCAACTGATATTTGAATTTTGCTAATGTGTTCTTCTCATATTCTCCACAAGATTCCAATAAATCAATGTAATACAAGGTAAATACTAAATAGTCTGCTTTACATCCAATGTCAATGTCAATAGTAAATGTTAAATTACTAATTCTCCCAAAAGCTAAAGTAGAGTCAAGGATTGATCTCCTACTCTAATACCATATTAAATTATTGATTCTCCAAAAAGCTTAAACTATTAGAAAATTATGAATTTAATCATTTAACTATAATTCGAACAATAAAGTAGCTGACAATTTGAAATGAAATTGTGTTAGAAAAAACTACAAATTAAGAGCAAAAATTCCGTGTTCCATTGTCAAGGAAAGTTTTTGAAAGAAAAAAAAAATAATGATTATGGTCTTTTTTTTTTGGTTGAGAAGAAATAATGATAATGGTCTTACTAGATAGTAAATTATAGTACTCACCATGGTGATATGTAGATCTTAAAGCTATGATTTCAATTTGTTAAGCACAATGTCTAATGCTAAGTGATTCTTTTAGCTGTTCCTCAAAAAAAAAAAAACAGTGATTCCTTTAGCCAAGATAATTTGTTGGTTAAAATAAAGTTCCAAAGAATAATTTGTGGTCAAACTAGAAGAAGCTAGGAATTGGCAAGCTTACAAGCATTACTGAGGATTCACCTAGGGACTTGATGAAAACAGTGCTTAGAAAATTGCAAACGCAGCACATGAATGCCTTGAAAGCTCATATCTCGCAGGCTCACAGCTTGGTGTTTGCACTCCACAACAAAGGCTGCAAACCCATGCTCATGCCTTTCATAAGTACATAGGACAAGGCTTCATGAATTGTCTGACAAAGCTTGCAGCTGACTAGCAACTCTTTTGTTTGATACTAACTTCCACTAAGATCAACACTTGTGACACTCGACAATAGGCAATCAATAATCAACAAATCATATCCAATTGCACACAGGAGGTTTACAACTTCTTAGAGAATGATTCCCAACCATTGCTTCTTGACAGATCATGACCATATAGCTGCAGTAGTTAAGAGTTTGAGAAGCATTGACAACCTTCCCTTCAAACATGCCCACATTCTTGCATTTCCATATAGCCCAAAGAGCTGCTGCATTAACAAGAATAACAAAAGAAAAAAGATCAGTATCAGTAAAACATCTCTCCTCCCAAATAGAGAGCCAATTACCAATGGAATTTGATTCAATAAATTAAAGGGCTGGCGTTGAGATATGATCCAACCTAAAGGGCTCTTGCATTCTAATGAAATCAAGATATAAGGTTGGTACACATTTTAATGAATCTATGAAATTTCATTCAATACATTTATGGAATATCTGCCATCTGCAGCATGGATGTCAATGCATCGATTATCCATACAAAGCATAATCTTTGGTTGAAATGACATTCTGCTTGGGCATAGCATAAAAAAGCCATCAAGCAATTATTTGCAAATCCACTGATCATGATGTTCCACAACATGATATATATATATATATATATATATATATAAAATGCAAGCAGCAAATTCCACAATACAATATTGTTTTCAGACATTTCATCGAACAACTACGTGTCCTTCACATAAACAGTTTTCATTTAATTAAAATAAATTACAAACTATAAGAGATATTGCTGAGCTAAAAAATCAAAGTGCCAGAAGTTCATGTAACTCCATGTTTTGAAAATTTGAGAACAATTATAAAATCATATTTTTTTAAATCCACACAGGGATACCAATTTGTTCTTTCATTTGGGTTTATTGTAGAAATCAACTTTTCTTTATCAACAATGTAACAAGCACTATTATGTACAAATTCTTATACCAATACGTTTAGGATTTTAATATATATATATATATATATATATATATCTTTTCCTTTGTAAATGTTGTACCTGGAAGGAGGAAATATCTGTACCTTTTCGTCTCTGTTTTACACAATTATTGCTCCTCCTCCTCCTCTAGCTCATAGACCAACTTGCCATCAATCTCAACGTAAGGGATGTGGGCGATCTTGAACCACTCTTGCCCTTTGCCTTTCTTGCAGTGTTGTTTCAGCACAGGACACAATCTAATATGTAGCTTCACAAGCGAGGTAGGCAGGCCCTTCTCTGGGAGGGATGCGAGTTTAGGGCAATTGACAATTGACAGTCGTTGAAGAGAAGAGAGCGTTTGAAAGTCCTTGGAGGATAGGAATACTATATTTTGAAAATTTACAATTCTCAGTTCGATGAGAGAGGTAGGCAACATCATCATTATCTTCCCATCTTCCTTATCAGGAAACGACTGCCAATCTAGAAATTCACCATAAATGCAAAGATATCTGAGAGATATGAGTTTATGGAATCCCCATTCAAATACTTGTTTACGGATATTCACACCTTTCAACCTAAGTGATGTTAAGTTGGAGGGGTAACCATCTTCCGGAAAGGACTCAAGGCTTTGACAATCGCATATGCTTAACTCTTGAAGCGAGGTTAGGTTGTGCATTCCATTGGGCAAGGCCTCCAATTTCTCACAGTCTCTAATCGAAAGCTCTCTTAGGCTGGTGGGTAGCAACCCTCCATCTGGGAAGCAAACAACACTAGGACACCTATTTATATCGATCTTATTGAGATGGCACAATCTGTGTAGACCCTCAGGTAAGGACTTAAGATTTTCACAATTCCAAATTTCAAGCTGTTCAAGAGACGCATTATTGAGTAACTTGTCTGCTATTGACTCTAGCTTTGGACAAAACCATACAATAAGGCTTACAAGGGCTGTAGGTAACTGGTTTCTAAATGATAAGGATGTCAACTCTGAGCATCCCCAAATGTCAAGGTGTTTAAGTGTGGCAGGTAGGTCGCATAAGTACTTTAGAGATGGACAATCTCTAATCTCCAAGTGCTCAAGAAGAGATTCATAGTTGAAGTTGCTACAAAGACTCTCCTCATTCATCAATAAAGAAGAAGGTGATGAAGAAGAAGCCTCCCCCTTGTCTACCACAAACTGCAAATTCTCACAATCATTTATCTCTAGCCTTTTCAAAGTTGGAGGTAGCTGGCCTCTTGATATGAACATCAAAGAATTACATTCCTCAATAGTTGCATATTCTATACATGTGCAATTGGACATTGGCAAGGATTTCAAAGCACTGCAACCTACAATTTTCAGTGTCCTTAACGTAGACGTCAAGCAATTGATGTCGACGAGACTTGGGCACGATATCATATGTAGTGTTACAAGGGACGTGAACCTATTTGGCCATAGAGATGTCAACTCCTTGCAATCATTTATTGTCAGATTTTCTACCTTTGCTAACCCATGCATGAACTCCTCCGTCAAGCTTTTCAGATCTGGGATAGAAAGAACCATGGACTTTAGCAAGCATAACTCAACCGCGCTCTTGTTCACCTCTTTGCATCCCACAATTTCAAATTCATGAAGCTTTGGAAGGCTTGGAATTGAAACAACCAATTGCTCACACTCATGAATAGAAAATTTTACCAAAGATGAGAGATGGCGGGGCAATTTTCCTTGCAATTTGGGGCATCGAGAGATAGAAAGCTCACGCAAGCGAGGGAATTCTTCATACTCATCTTTGCAAGGAATCCAATCTCGCCATTCTTGCATATCATCAAAGCAAAGGGTCTCTAACGATCGAAAAGGCTTCAAGCAACCATCCCCATAAAACTCAGGACCAACAATTTGCACCTGACCCATTCTTATAATGACAAGGTATTTAAGAGAGGGTAGTTGTCCGACCGCAGGTAAGGACATACATTTTCCACATCTGTCAATCTTTAGCTCTACCATATTAGAAAAGGAAGGATCTCTTAACCACGTTGGGAATTGTGTACCAACATAGCCCTCAATGAAAAGTGTTTTCACCATTATATTAGGTCGAAGCATATTAAGAACATTTATTGCAATTCCACTGTCTTGTATATCATCTACTGCATGCTCCCATTTCATCACTAATGCATCTAAACCCTTTTTACCATTTAAATTGGCCTTTCTTGCCTCCTCAACATCAAGCACATTCTCCAAACTTGAAATACAAAGTCTTCCCCGAAGGAACTCCAAGTTCAATAAATCTCCTATCTTGGATCCAGTATCTTTCCCGACTATAAAATTGGATAGTGTTTGTAGGTTTTTTAATTCTTCTATTCCCATTGGCATCTCTTTGATTGAATCTGCATTTGTAATATCTAGATGTCGAAGATTGACAAGATTCCCAATTTTCACTGGTAACTTTGTGAGGCGAGAACAACCTTTCAATAACAATGTCTGCAAATTGTATAAAGAACTTGTTGATGCTGGTAAACTCCTAATTGAAGTGTTAGAAAGGTTGAGGTATCTTAAGTGTTTCAAATCACTAATTGAATTTGGTATCTCAAAGATTTGATATCCGCCTAAGGATAATACCCTTAAATATCTTAATTGTGGCAATAAACAACTAGGAACGTCATTTGTTAAATAGCCCCAATTTTTTATTGGTAACGACATGAAGGTTCGTAGATGCCCATCTTTGGGGAAATCTTCAAACTTTTTAATTCCATCATACATAGATTGAACGTAAGAGAAATGGCGTACCTTTGTAAAAGTATCAGATTGGTTATTACCACACAATGTATCTTCCAATCTATAGCACAAGCCTCCTGCTGCCCATTGAGCTATATCATTGATAAGATCATGCATGACGAAGAGTGATTCATCACTGTATGATTGTTGAAAAAACGATCTCATAAGTAGATCTTGAAAATACTCACTTCCAATATCTTCCATCGGCTTGTTTCTCTCTGTTTCTTGAACCAAACCTTCTGCCATCCATAACAAGACTAGCTCTTTTTCCTTGAATTTATAATCCTTTGGGAATAGAGAACAATATGCAAAACACCTTTTTAAATGTGAAGGGAGATATTCATAGCTTAATTTGAGAATTGAAAGAATACTGCTTTTCTCTTCTGGAATATCCCAAATCTTACTATTTAACACATTTTTCCACTCATCACAACTGTGTTTAGCGCGTAAAAGGCCTCCCAATACTTTTGCTGCTAAAGGTGAACCCTTACACTTATCTAAAATATCTCTACCAATTTCTTCAAGTTCTGGATGCATAGTAAAATCTGTTGCCCCCAATGCGTGTTGAGTAAATACACGCCAACAAGCATCATTTGACAAATCTTTCAACTCATAAGTTGGGGTAGTTCCCATTGTTAATGAAACACCATGATTCCGAGTTGTGACAATAATCTTACTTCCTGGTGCGCCAAATTCAAAAGGACTACGTAGTTTAGTCCAATCATTGTAGTCTTCATTCCAAACGTCATCCAGAATGAACAAGAACTTCTTGTCAGATAGTTTCTCCTTCAATTTGACTTGTAGTAAATTCAAATCATTAACATCGTAAGTCTCAGGAGCAATGATAGATTCTAGTATTACTTTTGTTACCCTTACAATGTCAAAATCATCAGAAACACAAGCCCATGCTTTCAAATCAAAATAACAGCTCACATCATCGTCGTTGTAGACTAGTTGGGCAAGAGTCGTCTTACCCAATCCCCCCATACCAAGTATGGGAATCACAGAGAGTTGAGCATCACTCAATTCACGGCTTAGCAACAAATCAACAATAGCCTTTTTATCTTTATCCCTGCCATAAATTTGTTTTTCATTCACCAGAGAAGTTGTGGGCACCCATGATCTTGTTGTTCTAATCCTTCCCCCAGTATTTTCTATCAATCCCAGATCATTCTTTTCTGTCACAATTTTTTGCAGTCTTGTATTGATATCTTCAATCTTGGACCGCATATTGGCATCGAACATAACAAAACTTGGATTGAAACTTACACAACAAGCAGGGAGGAAATTCCGTACCTTACTTGTGCCCGGTTCTGCATTCAACTTACGTCGCAAAGCTTCAGTAGCAAACTCGTCCAAGATGTCATCTGCATCATGAGCCAAGTCTTGGAGTTCATCCAACCAGATCTTCACCAACCTGCTTGTCATCTGCTTTTCTTCTGCGTCATCCAAAACCGCACGGATTTTCAATAACGATGTCTTCCACTTCTTGACCTCAGCATGAAGTTGTTCTTGCTGAATGATCTTCAACAAATCAGAGGAGGCTAGCTTCTTAAACAGCACCTCAAAGAAAGCGGATAAAGCAGCCTCTCCGATGATTGACATGATTCGTTCGTGGGAAGGAAGGAACAAGGAAATATGGGAAACGAAAGTAACCAAAGAGAATCCGCAGAAAATTTAGTGAGGAGTGAAGACTGAAGAGGTTTAGTTTGTTCTGTGAAAGTTCAAGAAATCTGTCAAAGTGTTTTTCTTTACTTTTGTTTCTTCTTTGGCTTTCTCAATTGGTGTAAGACTTTCCCTCACCCTATAAGGTTCATAAAAATAAAGAATAGAGACGAAAAATACAATAGAAAATGGAGTACGACAAGCTGAACTGCTTTATTAGTGGAGTGCTCAGCTTACAAATAGTCGGCGACAGTGCCAGACTTTGGACTTGGGGTGTAAAAAAATTTCTTGACTTAGTAATTAAATGAGGCTATCTTATTTCATTTAAAAAAAAAGAGGCTATCTTATAAAAATTAATATTTTCATTAGTTCGTTTCCTTATTTATTTAATTAAATTACAAATATTTCATCAATATCAAACCTTATAGCTCTATTTATTGAAAATTAAAAAAGAAAAGAAAAGAAACATGTAAATAAAGAGAAGATAAGAAAAACCCATATCTCAAATGTTTTCCAAAAAAGATTTTTTTTTTTTAAATCTCGAACGTTTCAACTTTCAAGTTAAACCAATTTAATCAGTTAAATATTAGAAGTATTTCCTTAAAATTAAATAGCCACACACGTGGCCCACTAACTTAGCAAGTCAAATAGTTGTATTCCCTCAAAAATTAATAGCCACACATGTAGTCCTTTTAGTAACACACTTAATAGCTTATAGCCACACACAAAAGAGAGCTAAGAGTGAGCGAGAGTAGTCTACGTACAAATCCTTTCTCTCTCAAATACACATGCTAAATAGAGTAGAGTGAGTGACTTTCCAAATATTACAGTGTCTAGTAAAATTTTTTGAGTTGCCTTCTCATTCCTCAAGAACAATGCAAAATGGGATGCCAAAAGAGGGTTTTATATATATATATATATATATATATATATATATCTCACAGTTCAAGGGTTTGTTATGTTTTTGGGGATTTAGTTTGTTTGTCTGTGAAGAGGCCATCAACTAAAGTGATGGGTTTTTTTTGGTTGGGTTCTAAGGGTCAATTTGTAAATTGTTGGGAAAAGAGGGGGGTCAAAAGTAATTATCTTGGACCTAAATGTTAAAAAAAATTCAGAATGTATATACTATTATGTTTTTTTTTTTTTTAATCTAGGGGCCACTGCCCCCCAGTCAATGAACAGTCCGGTCCCTATAATAGTGTAGGAAGAAAAATAAAAAATGCAGCACGCCAAGATAGAAGTAGAAAATGGAATACGACAAGCTGAACGCAGTATTGGTGGAGTGCTCACAAATAGTACGAAGAAAGGTTGAAAATGCAGCACGCCAAGATTGGCTGCTTTATTAGTGCTTTTTTTAGAGAGAGAGAAAGGGGTTTTTTTTTTTTTTTTTTTTTTGAGGAACAGAAACGTTATTAGCTTTATTGGTGCTAAAATGGCCTAAAAAGATACTTTAACAACCAAATCACAAAAAAAAAGTATGCCACATCAATGGTGCTAAAACTAAAAGTTTTATCAATCAAGTTAGAGGAAAATGTCATCTTTTGAGCATCCACATCTCAAAAAGTTATTTTATTTATTTTAACACACAATTTCATAACATAGCATGCATCAATAGTCTTATTTTTACCATCAATCAAATACTTCTTTTTTTATTAATTTCTTTCTCACTTCCTCTCTATACCTCTCCGCCACGAAACCCAACAAAAGAGATAAAATAATATTTTTATGCCTTTTTACTACAGTGAATTGCTAGTTGTAGCAAGTAGGCAAAAAAAATTTGCCTTTGGCTTCACCAATGTTAGGCACTAAATTGGAGTTTGAGGTGATAAAATAGATAAAAAGTTATTTTACCACCACCAATGGTGATGCTCGCATTCACATAAAAAAAATGACAACTATGATTCAGGTTCTAAAAAAATGCTATTTTAACTGATTAAAAAGTTATTTTATTTATTTTAACATATTACTTTATAATACACCCTATATCATATATTCTATTTTTTTTTACCATTTTAGTTTTCTTTTTTATTCTTTCTTTTTTGGTTGTTCTCAAAGGCATTGAAGACGTATTAAGAGAGAAAAGGTTAAAATAATATAATCTAATTCCAACATCATGAAGAGAGAGAAAGTTGGAATAAAAATATATCCAAACATTTATACAATTTCTCATATTGTTATATTGTTACCGGTGGATAAACAAATAATTTTAGTTGTTGGTAAATATTATAACCTTACCACATAAAACTTATTGTAAAATTATTGCAAAAATGTTATAAACGTAGAATTACTCTATATAATATCTCAGTAGCAACTTTCAAACATCAATTCATATAATGGATATATAGAACCTTATACAACAAATTTATGTAGTATTATTTATTATAGTGAAAGTTGAATGAGTTTCAAATTAAATTTTAATTACACCATAATTTTATGTTAATTTTCATCTCAAATTACATTTCTTTATGTCAAGTGTATTTAAAATTTAACTACTTTTAGCATCTAAAAGAATTTTCAGCCCATCCTACTTCCAACCCAGTTATAATTAATAAAAATTTGCTTATCAAAATTTATTTTTAATTTAAGTATAAATTTCAATGAAAAGTTCTTCATATTCTAAAAAAATTAATTGTTCATTTCTAATATATTTTCATAATAACTCAACTTTTTTTTTAGAAAGGGTTCTAATCTATGACGTCCGCTTTTGATGATAATTCTTTATCATGAGATCAAGACACCAATCGGATTTTTGGTGTAGCCGGCGAGATTGATTCCCAGATCTTTTATTCAACCATCAGAGACTTTGTCAATTAAGTTAACTGGAACTCACTTCATAATAACTCTACCAATTGTATTCTTTGGTTTCCTCCAGTTGGCAATATGTCCAAAGTTAATTTTGATGGGGCAGTTTTTCGGCCTCAACAAGCTGCAGGTTATATTATTATTATTGGAGACTCTGAAGGCAGAACCGTTGGTGCTCTATCCCTGTGGATCCCTCTACCACAAATTGTCGAGGAAGTAGAGGTATTAGCCTGTTGCTGAGCCATCATTTTTGCAGCAGAAATTGGTATTCCGGAGCTCATTGTTGAAGGGGATGCCAAAATAATCATTGACATGCTACAGAGTAGTGAAAGGTGTTATGCCTAATGTGGTCATGTAATTGAGGATTGCAAAAGCTTGTGTTCTGGGTTTAGAAAGGTTGATTTTTCCTGTGTAAAAAACGCACAGGCAACTCTGTTGCCCATGCTCTTGCTAAGAAGGCTAAGTCAGTCGTTGACTACCAAGCCTGGTTAGAATATGTTCCTGAAGACATCTCTTCTCAATTGATTTGATTGCGCACTATGCGATGTATCCACCTAAACAGAGTGATTGTGATTCTGGTAACAAACAAAGAAGACCTGTATTGTTTAAATAGCAATATGAGCTACCTAATACATACCTTTAGTCATAGGCGCTTAACTAAAAAGAATAGGAGCTAAATTAGCCAAGGTTACTCTTGCAATACACGTCATAAAATTTTGTTAAACAAAATAGAGAATTTTAAACATAGATTGGTTATATCCGTAAACTTTTATTGCGGTGAGCTAAACAAAGTTTATTGTCAAATAAGCACATGGATAAGTTCCATGACAAGTAAGTAAAATTTAAACATTCATTTGATTTTCATATGTCGAGAAGAGCCTGTTTTTTGAACTTCCATAGGACATGCTGCTGAATAAAGCAAGCAGCAACATTTTAATACACCCCTCAAGTAAAAAAAAAAAAAAAAAAAAAATTAGAAGCTATAAGTTCCAATCATTACTGTAATCTAAAGCAGTGAAGTAAGCCTAACAAGTCTTCTCATTAAAATACATGCTTAAAAGGAGAAAAATTACAATTTACAAGTTGGTAAAGTTTGGTAGGTAGTGTATGATCCTTAGGACTGAAGGGCAGGGAAATCACATAAGAAAAAGAGAAAGCATTATGGCATTGCGAAGTTCTTGCTTCCCAAAGCCTGTTGTAGGAATTACAGATGCCTGTGGAGAAATTCAATATCAACAATTAGCAAGGAAGTGGAGGCACTATCCTATTCACCAAGACCAAAAAAGAAAAAAAAAACAGAACACGTAGAGCAGTGGCACATACATACCTAAATTGAAATGAAGACAAAAAAATAATTGTAGTCACCAGACTTGCCAAGCTAGTTGAATTGATTTTCCATTTACATGTTCTCACTGGTTCTGAACATCTATAATAACTGGTTAGCCACCTTTAGCTTGAATGATCAATGAAAAAACTTGCCTGAAATTTTACGAACAAAAATTAAACGGTGACTAAGACCTTAGTTTTTTGTTCTATACTGCTATGTGACATTTATGGAAATAAAAGTACCATGGAATTCGCTAAATTAAAACATATTAGATTCCAACACATATTTCTAGTAGTTAGCTCTAACTTCTTGTCATTTCAAAAGCTGAATAAGGCCAAAGAAAGAGACACTTTACATGAACACAGATGAAAAGTTCATTGGCTGTTCGCCCTTTGAGACCAGAATGCCTTCTTTCCTCAGCTACAAATTCACTGGAGTTTGGGCCACAATGCCAAGCAGACCATGAAATGTGCAGCAGAGAGGAACATGGAAATGAAGAGGAAAAAGTAGGATTAAACAATTGGCTAATAATATGTGCCTTAAGCACTCTCCCAGTTCCATCTTCAACAATGAAATTTTATTTTTAAATATCAAATAATAGTAGGGAAGTTTGTTTCCAATGAAACATAATCACATGAATCATCTCACCATGCTGAAACTAACTTAAATCCAAATGACATGTAAAAATATGAAGCCAAAGTTTTCCATTCTATATAAATCTCATATCTATCCTATAACTAGAATTTGTTTTGAAAAACTCTGTATACTCAGCAAGATATAAATTTGTTCTTGGGTGTTGTTTTCAATATTATACCTTCTGGCAGTGGCAGGGGATGGATCCTTATCAATAGCTAGGATGCTTCTTTTTTTTAAATATCTGCAACAAAGTCCCTCCTATTAATACACATTAACTAAATGGAACTATTAAATTAGAAAAAAAATTGATGATTCGGGTAGATTAGTGGGAGGGTTTTTATATGTGCCTGACTACAAGTTAAGAAGTATTATCACTGTAAATAAAATAAGATAACAAATAACCTGAACAAGTATCAACTTTTCATAGAGGGCATGTGCAAACTGAGAAGAATGCCTTAGATTTACGGCACAAACCTTCCTTCTCATTGTGTCCCTTTTATAGGTCCGTTTCAAAATCTTTGAAAGTGAACATGATCTTTGAGGAAAAGAAAAAAAGAAGAAATCAATCAATTAAACCTTTAGCCCAAATAAAGCATTTCAATCCAAATTGTCTTCCTCATTGATAAACTTTAGAATAGCAATAGATCTTCATAGTTAACAATAAGAAATTATCACAACTAAAAATGTTATCACCTGATCTCCGAATTTCGCTAATGTGCTTCTCCACAAGATTCCAATAAATCAATGTAAAGCAGGGTAAATAGTCCACTTTACATCCATTGTCAATGGAAAAGTAGCTGAAAATATGAATTGAAATTGAGTTAGAAAAAAAGTACAAATCAAAAGCTAAAATTTCGTGTTTCACTATCTAGAAATTTTTGAAAGAGAAAAAATATTGATGATGACCTTACCAAATAATAAATTACAGTACTCACCATGGTGGTATTTAGATCTTGAAGTTATGATATCCGATTTTTAAGCACAATGTGTAATGCTAAGTGATTATTTTAATTTTGTTGGCTAAAAATAAATTCTCAAAACACAATTTTTGGTCAAACTAGTTACAAGTCATTGGCATCACTAATTATATTCTGTAAGCTTGATGGTTTTTTTTTGGGGGGGGGGGGGGGGGGGGGGATACCAAGCCAAAAGGCAGAAAAAAAAAAAAGCACAAGAATTGGCAAGCTTACGAGCATTAGTGAGAATTTGCCTAGGGACTAGATGAAATCAGAGCTTAGAAAATTGCAAATGCAGCACAGCAATGCCTTAAAAGCTCGTATCTCCCAGTTTGGTGTTTGCATTCCATAACAACACTTCATGAATTGTCTGACAAAGCTTGCACCTCAGCAGCAACTCTTTCTCTTAATACTAACTGCCATTAACATCAACACTTACCACACTCGACAATTGACAGTCAACAAATCAGATCTAATTGCACAAGGAGGTCTATAGCTTCTTAGAGAATGATTCCCAGTCATTGCTTCTTGAAAGATCGTGAGCATAGGGCTGTAGTAGTTAAGAGTTTGAGAAGCATTGACAACCTTCACTTCAAACATGGATAGATTCCTGCATTTCCAAAGAGCCCAAAGAGATATTGATATACTACCCAAAAATTAATTTATTTTGAAAATTTGAGAACAATTCGGATTCCAGAAGCTAGCCTCTGTCACATAGGTTAGGGTAAAAAACTTCAAAATCATGTGTTTGAAACTTAGAAGACTCAATTGGACAAAAATAAAGTTAGAAGATTGAAATAAAGTTCAACCAAACTTAGAGGTGAAATTTGCATTTTAGCCCCCTAAAAAAAATTGCTTTGTATATGTTGTACCTGGAAGCAGTAGATATCTATACTTTTTTTGTTTCTGATTTACACAATTGCTGCTACTCCTCCTCCTCCTCCTCCTCTTCATTGACACAGCTCCAAAAATCAGAGCTGCAGAAAATTGAAACTTTAGGGATGTCGACGATCTTGAACCACTCTCGCCCTTTTCCTTTCTTGCAGTGTTGTTTCAGCACTGGACATTCCGCAATAAATAGATCTAGAAGTGAGGGAGGCAGACCCTTCTCTGGGAGGAATGCAAGTTTAGGGCAATTGTAGATTGACAAATATTCAAGAGCAGAGAGGTTTTGAAAGCCCATGGAGGATAGGAATACTATATTTGGAAAATCTTCAATTCTAAGATTGATGAGAGAGGAAGGCATCACCATCATCATCTTCCCATCTTCCTCTTCAGGAAAAGACTGCCAATCTGGCAATCCACCACCAATCCAGAGACATGTAAGAGAAGTGAGTCTATGCAATCCCCACTCTAATATTTTCTTACAAATATTCACCCCTGACAACGTAAGTGATGTTAGGTTGGTGGGGAAACCCTCTCCCGGAAAGGATTTGATGCTTTGACATTCTAATATGATTAATTTTGGAAGAGAGGTGAGGTTGGGTAAGGTCTCCAATTTCTCACAAGTTGCTATACAAAGCATACTCACGCTGGTGGGGAGCAACCCTCCATCTGGGAAGGAAACAACACTAGAACTCCATATGTCGATCTCATAGAGATGACAGAGTTTGTGTATACCCTCTGGTAAGAATTTAAGCTTTTCACATTTCCCAATTTCAAGCTGCTCAAGAGACGCTGGTAACTTGTATGTTACTGACTCCAGTTTCGGACACATACTTACGGCAAGACGTTTAAGGGCAGTAGGTAACTGGTCACTTGATGATAAGGATGTTAGCTCTGAGCATCCCCGGATATCAAGGTATTTAAGTGTGGTAGGTAGGGCCCATAAGCATTTTAGAGATGGACAATACATAATCTCCAAGTGCTCTAGCAGAGATCCATAGCTATTGCTGTTGTTGCTGTTAAGATTCTCTGAAGAAGAAGAAGAAGCCTCTCCTTTCATGTCCACCACAAGCTGCAAATTCTCACAAAATTCTATCTTTAGATTCTTCAAAGTTGGAGGTAGCTGGCCTCTTGAAATGAACGTCAAAGAATTACAATTCTCAATAGTTGCATATTCAAGGCATGTACAATCGGATATCGGTAAGGATTTTAGAGCGCCACACCTTTCAATTTTCAATGCCTTTACCCTAGACGTCAAGCAGTTGATATTTAGGAGACTCGGGCACGATATGATATCTAGTGTTTCTAGGGACATGAACCTATCTTGCCATAGAGATCTCAATTTCTTACAATCATTTATCACCAGAGTTTCAACTTGCGCTGACCCAGGCATGAAATCCTCTGTCAAGATTTTCAAATCTGAAATAGAAAGAACCATTGACTTTAGTAAGGATAACTCAATTGTGCTTCTGTTCACCTCTTTGCATCCCACAATTTCAAATTTACGAAGTATTGGAAGGCTTGGAATTGAAACTACCAACTTCTCACATTCATGAATAGAAAATGTTTCCAACAATGGGAGATGGTGGGGCAATTTTCCTTGCAATTTGGGGCATCAAGAGATAGAAAGCTCACGCAAACAAGGGAATTCTTCGTACTCAACTCCACAAGGAATCCAATCTTTCCATTCTTCCATATCCTCAAAACGAAGTGTCTCTAAGGATTGAAAAGGCTTCAAGTAACCTTCCCCATAAAACTCAGGACCGACACTCTGTACCTTAGCCATTCTTTCAATGACGAGGTATTTAAGCGAGGGTAGTTGTCCAATAGCAGGTAAGGACATGCATTTTCCACATCTGTCGATTCTTACCTCCACCAAATTAGAAAATGAAGGATCGCTTAACCACGTTGGCAATTTTGCACCAACATAACCCTCAATGAAAAGTGTTTTCACCATTCTATAAGGTCGTAGCATGTTAAGAACATCTATTGCAATTCCTTCATCCTGTATATCATCTAGTGCATTCTCCCATTTCATCGTCAATGCCTCTATACTCTTCTTACCATTTAAATTGGCCTTTCTTGCATCCTCTACATCAAGCACATTCTCCAAGCCTGAAATACAAAGTTTTCCCTGAAGAAACTCCAAGTTCATTAAATCTCCTATCTTGGATCCAGTATTTTTCCCCACAACAAAATTAGATAAAGTTCGAAGACTCTTTAATTTTTCTATTCCCATTGGCATCTCTTTGATTGAATTCACATCTGTAATATCAAGATGTCGAAGATTGACTAAATTCCCAATTCTCTCTGGTAAATTTGTAAGGCAAGAACAACCTTTCAATATCAATGTTTGTAAATTGTACAAAGAACTTGTTGACTTTGGTAAACTTCTAATTGAAGTATTAGAAAGGTTGAGGTATCTTAAGTGTTTCAAATCACTAATTGAATTTGGTAGCTCAATGGTTTTATATCCACCTAAAGATAATACCCTTAAGTATCTTAATTGTGGCAACAAAAAATTAGGAACATAATTTGTTAAGTAGCCACTCTCCTTTATTGGTAGTGGCAAGAAGGTTCGTAAGTGCACATCTTTGGGGAAGTTCTCAAACCTTTTGATTCCATCATACTCAAATCGAATGTAAGAGAAATGCCGTACCTTTGTAGAAATGTTGGATTGCTTATCATCACCCATTGTATCTTCCAATCTGTAGCACAAGCCTCCTGCTGCCCATTGAGCTATATCATTAATGAGATCATGCATGACAAATAGTGATTCATGATTGCTTGATTGTTGAAAAAACGATCTCATGTGTAGATCACGAAAATACTCACTAGCAACAACTTCCATTGGCTTGTTTCCTTTTGTTTCTTGAACCAAGCCTTCTGCCATCCATAACAAGACTCCTCGAATGCATAACCCTTTGGGAGCAGTGAGCAATATGCAAAACACCTTTTTAAATGTGAAGGAAGATGTTGGTAACTCAATTTAAGAATTGAAAGAATACTGCTTTTCTCAGGAATTTCCCACATCTTACTATTTAGCACATTGTTCCACTCATCACTATTGTGTTTAGTGTGTAGAAGGCCTCCGAGTACTTTTGCAGCAAGAGGTGAACCCTGACACCTATGTAAAATTTGCCTACCAATTTCTTCAAGTTCTGGATGCATGGTAAAATCCATTGCCCCCAATGCGTGCTGGGAAAATACATGCCAACAAGCATCATTTGACAGAATTTTCAATTCATAAGTTGAAGTAGTTCCCATTGTTGATGAAACACCCTGATTCTGAGTTGTGACAATAATCTTACTTCCCAGTGCACCAAATTCAAAAGGACTACGTAGTTTAGTCCAATCATTGTAGTCTTCATTCCAAACATCATCCAGAATGAACAGGAACTTCTTGTCAGATAGTTTCCCCTTTAATTTGGCTTGTAGTAAATTCAAATCATTAACATCGTAAGTCTCGGGAGCCATGATAGATTCTAGTATTGCTTTTGTTACCCTTACAATGTCAAAATCATCAGAAACACGTGCCCATGCTTTCAAATCAAAATAACGGCTCACATTATCATCGTTGTAGACTAGTTGGACAAGAGTTGTCTTACCCAATCCCCCAATACCAACTATGGGAATCACAGAGAGTTGAGCATCACTTAATTCATGGCTCAGCAACAAGTCGACAAGAGCCTTTTTATCTTCATCCCTGCCGTAAACATGACCTTCATTCACCAGAGAAGTAGTGGGCACCCAGGATCTTGTTGTTCTCGTCCTTCTCCCAGTACTTTCTATCAATCCCAAACCATTCATGTCTGTCACAATGTTTTGCAGTCTTGTGTTGATATCTTCAATCTTGGACCGCATATTGGCATTGAACATTACAGAACTTGGATTGGAACCCACACAAGCAGGGATGGACTTTCGTGCCTTCCTTGTGCGGGGTTCTGCGTTCAACTTACGCCGCAAAACTTCAGTAGCAAACTCGTCTAAGATGTCGTCTGCATCATGAGCCAAGTCTTCAAGTTCAACCAGCCAGATCTTCACCGACCTGCTTGTCATCTGCTTCTCTTCTGCGTCATCCAAAACCGCACGAATTTTCAGTAACGTTGTCTTCCAATTCTTGAGGTGAGCATGAAGTTTCTCTTGCTGAAAGATCTTCAACAAATCAGAGGAGGCTAACTTGTCAAACAGCCCCTCAAAGAAAGCGGATAAAGCAGCCTCTCCGATGATTGACATGAGGTTCGAAGGAAAGAAGGAAATATGGGAAATGAAGTAACCGAAGAGGCACTACTCAGAAAATGGAGTTAGGAGTGAAGACTGAAGAGGTTTAGTTTGTTTTGTGAAAGTTCAAGAAATCTGTGAGACTTTTCTTTACATTTATTTCTTCTTTTGCTTTCTCAATCGTTGGCCTTGCTGTGTAACACTTTTCTTTACCCTACGCAGTTTCAAAAGCAAATAAAGCATCAAGTTACATAATGGAGAGCGCCAAGCTCAACTGCTTTATTAGTGGAATGCTAAAAAATAATAGAAAGATCATGTAAGTATCAGTGCTTTTACTTTCGTAAGGCAACCATGATTGAAGTTGCTTAATCTGTCAGTGGGAAGTTTTGAACATCAATTCAAACAATGGATATACAAAGCCTATATCTTTTTCTTTTCTTCTTTTGCCGAAAGCATTTATCAGTACAAACAAATTTATATAGTAATATATATATATATATATATATATAAAAAGAGAAACGATATGTTCACAACATTTTCACATCAAATCTTAAGTAGCAAGTTGTTGGGGCAAAAAAGTACTTTTAGTGTTAGGTTCAAATTTGAACCAATAACAACTAACTACTTGTAATTTATTGTGAAAATGTTGTAAAAATGTTGTACATATAACATATCTTATATCTAAAAGTTAAAACGTAACATTTATTATTGCTACGCTCTAGTTGAGTCACGTCATCAGCTATGTCACATTCTTTTCTTTTTCATTTTTTTAAACAATATTAAAATATAAAAAAAAGATTGTGTAATTTTACACATTCTCTAACTCATTAAATCCAACTCACCATTAATTCAACCATCTTCCAATTCTCAGCTCTTCATTTTCCCCCTTTGAACCCAATTAGCTCTTTTCAAGTCAACCCCTTAAATTGCCACCCCTACAATTATTTATGTTATTTTTAACACTATAAATTTTCAATTGATCTCAACAATCCATTGAATGTTTTCTTATTTTTCACCTTCCAAATTTTTTTGGGGATAAATTATGTAGAATTCTCTCCATAATGACTGAGCTAACCACAACCCATTCACCTTCCCCATTTACCCCATTAAGACCCAACTGGTCAACTATTTGAATTCACAATTAACAGTCCTAGAATTTAATAGGATAACATTGAACACCAAGCATAAGCATATTTTCATGGACAATTCTGCATCCATAACCATTCATTACACAACAAAACCACAAACAAAAACAAAAATACCCTTGTTTTATAAATAAAAATCACTCTTACAAATTGAATTCAATTATGCATTTGCAACTGCCCATTAAAATCAACTACCCTCCCTTCCCCCCAAAAAAAAGAAAAAAAATAGAAGACATTTACACCAAATATTCAACATCAAGCATAAGCATACGTTCATTGGTTGTTCATTCACCGTAATATTTTCTTAACCTTAAAATTTCTCTATCCATTCATCTCCCTTTTATTTTTACTCTTTTTCTCCCTATTTTCTTTTACTATAAAAAATTGTTATTTTCTTTAACATTCAATTCATATTTTGCTCACTCAAAAAGGTGAATACTCTCTCTCTCTCTCTCTCTCTCTCTCTCTCTATATATATATATATATATATATTCTTTTTTTTGGTGGATGTTTAATTCTTTAGATTGATGAATTTTTATGTTTAACTCTACTTTAGGTTGATTTGATTTGGTTATATTTTAATTTTTTATCTTTTTAATTTTATTTTCTTTGTTTATTGCATATTATCCTATGAAATTATAGAATGATTTAATGTTATTCTATTACATAACATGACTTAGATAATTTGGTGTTTACAATTATTCATTTCCTTTTGAATATTCTTCTACTCATCTTCTTTTATATAATTTTGTTCTTTGTCTTCCAAAAAATGTGATTGTTCTCTCTCTCTCTCTTATTAATTTTTTCTTGCAACTCTAATTTAAATTGGTGATTTTTTTTTTTTTTTTTTGTGTCCCTACTTTTGGATGATACACTTTGGTGGTTTGTTTTTTGAGTGATTTATCACATGTACTCTCTACCCCTCTTATAGTTTTGGTTTGAATTAATTTTTAGATATTTTAGAAGTGAGATGATTATGTATTTGAATGTTTCTATAAATTATTTGAGTAATATCCATTATAAATTTGTGATGAGATTTGGTTATCATGATAATCTTTTTAAGATAATGAGAAATTCAAATCATAAATTTTGGAACTTAAAAATTTTAGTTGTAGAAAAAAAACCATAACACACATACAAAATGTTTGAATAATATAGATCACTTGAAAAAAAAAAATAGTATCTCTATCTTTTATTTTAAAAAAAAAAGAATAATATCAATCGAATGCACCTAAGTTTTCCACACAAAAAAAAAAAAAAAAAAAAAAAAAACTCAAAATAATAGAATAATATATTTGTAGAGATGGAGATATGAAAAATAATTTTGGAAATAATATCTCCAATAAGTTTTATAGAATAAATCATTCATTATACTATGTTACAAAATAGTTGTATATTCTCACGCATCACGTGGGTCTGCGACTAGTTAAAGTAAAAGCTGAATAAGATTCTTTTTTGTTTTTTGTTTTTTTTCCTTGTTAGTTTGCAACTTCGCATCAAATTTAAATCGATTTTTTTTATATACAAAATAAAAATTCTACTCTAACCTAATCTATGTGTATATATGTGTGTGAGAGCGCTAAGCTCAACTGCTTATTAGTGGAATGCTAAAAAATAATAGAAAGAAATCATGTAAGTATTAGTGCTTTTACTTTCGTAAGGCAACCATGATTAAAGTTCCTTAATCTCTCGGGGGGGAGTTTTGAACATCAATTCAAACAATGGATATACAAAGCCTTTATCTTTTTCTTTTCTTTTTTTGCCGAAAGCATTTATCAATACAAACAAAAATATGTAGTATAATATCCATGAGTGTGTTTGGATACCGCTTATTTTGCTAAAATTAAAAATTATTGCTAAAAGTACTATAGATAAAGGTAAAAGTTAGTTAAAATAATATAGTGAAACTCATAAATAGTACCAAAAAGTGTAGTGGGACTCATGAATAATAGCAAAAATAAGTTGAATAGTGAAATAATTTTAATTTTTCATTTCAATCCAAACGCACACTATATGTATGTGTATATATATATATATATTTACTAACTATATAAGAGCATCCACAACAGTGAGGCTAAAAATTTAGCTATTTGGCACCACAAAAAGTTACTTTATCTATTTTATCTACTCACTTTACAAAACATCTAGTAGCAATGGATCTATTTTAGCAAATAATCATCTAGTATTAACAAGTGATTTTTTTAACCCCAAATTATACTTACACATTTTTTTTTTTTTTTTACTAAAACAATTTCTCAATGAATAAATGCACAAACTATTTGACCAATTCTACAACTTGCCCTCATTTTTATATTTTAGTTTTTGAAGTATTTATTTATAGAACATGACATATATATATATATGTGTGTGTGTGTGTGTGTGTGTGTGTGTGTGTACCAATCATAAATTATTCTATAGTTTTTTATTTATTATTTACTAAAAAGGAACCAAAGCCACAACCACATGCCATGTGAAAGAAAAAAAAAATCTAATAATTAACACTAGCAATCAATTTGCTTGAATGGTTCTTTATTTTACATAGAATCAATAGGAGATTTGAAATCAAATTTCATGCCTTGTAAGACTATTTAAATTAGAACCGACAATATTTTTTAACAATAAATTTCAACCCACAATATTATTTGCTTGCAATTACTTACCATTGAGCCAAAATTCGTGAACTATGCAAATAAATTAGAATCAACAAACAGAAAATTAGCAAGAAGCAAAAAAAAAAAAAAAAAAATTGTTGCCTTCCCTGCACACAAAAAATTCTCAAACTAACATTCAAAAATAAAAACATAAATTCCTACAAACAGAAAATTTCCAATACATTCCAATCCTCAGCGATTTATCATTAGATTCAACAAATATTATAAATTTATCATTCCAATTTCCCAAATAAAAAATCCTAAGCATGTAGATGAAAAAGATAGAGACAACTCACCTGAAGGCGAGTCGGGTCGGAGGCGTGGATCGATGGCGGCAGCGGCAGAATAGAGAGGTGAGAGTTTGAGAGAGTAAGTTTGAGAAAGTTGAGAGCATCAGAGAAGGCCGAGATGGGTCGAAGGTGTGGATCAGCGGCAAACCAAAGGCATGGGTCTGAGGCATGGATCGGCGGCTTGGGGCTTGGGTCAACTTGGGAGTTTGACGAAATGGGTCAGCTGGTGGGTTGGTGACGTCGAGCTTCGATGGGCTGGTGACGTTGAGGATCGAGTCGGGTCGAGGGCAGTGAGATAGAGAGGTGAGAGTTTGAGAGAGTGAGTTTGAGGGAGTTGAGAGAGTCGAGAGTGTTTTGTCTGAGAGCTTGCCCGTAGGAGAATAAAAGAATAGAAAAAAAACAAAGTAACGAATATTATTTTAATCGGTTGGAGAATAATAAATGATTTTTTCTTTTTAGCTCTCAGCTACACTGCATAGCCATATATAACTGTGCACTGTAGCAATGAAGGTAAAAATTTTACCTTTAGCTCCATTATTGCAACCCTCTTTTTTATATGTAGTGGTGCTAAATATAGCTTTTTAACTTTTTAGCACCACTATTGCTAGTGCTCTAATGGAGAGCGCCAAGCTCAACTGCTTATTAGTGGAATGCTAAAAAATAATAGAAACAAATCATGTATCAGTGCTTTAACTTTCGTAAGGCAACCATGATTAAAGTATCAGTGCTTTAACTTTCGTAAGGCAACCATGATTAAAGTTGCTTAATCTATCGGTGGGATGTTTTGAACATCAATTCAAACAATGGATATACAAAGCCTTTATCTTTTTCTTTTCTTCTTTTGCCGAAAGCATTTATCAGTACAAACAAATTCATATAGTATAATATATCTATATATACCTAAAGAGAAACGATATGTCCATAACATTTTCATAACAAATCCAAAGTAGCAGGTTGTTACTAGTTGTTATTGTTGGGGCAAAAAAGTAATCCTAGTATTAGGTTCAAATTTGAACCAATAACAACTAACTACTTGTGATTTGTTGTGAAAATGTTATAAAAATGTTTTGGATGTAGCATGTCTCATATCTAAAATTTGAAGCATAGCATTTATTGTTGTTATGCTCCAGTTGAGCCACATCATCGGCCATGTCACATTTTTTTCTTTTTCATTTTTTTAAACAATATTAAAATATAAAAAAAATAGTGTAATTTTACACATTCTCTAACTCTTTAAATCCAACTCACCATTAATTCAATCATCTTCCAATTCTTAACTCTTCATTTTCCCTCTTTGAACCCAATTAGCTCTTTTCAAGTTCAAACCCTTAAACTGCCACCCCTACAATTAATTATGTTATTTTTAACACTATAAATTTTCAATTGCTCTCAACTATTAATTGAATGTTTTCTTATTTTTCACCTTCCACATTTTTTTGGGGTAAATTATGTAGAATCCTCTCCATAATGACTGAGCTAACCACAACCCATTCACCATCCCCGTTTACTCCATTAAAACCCAACTAGCTAACTATTCGAATTCACAATTAACAGTCCTAGAATTTAATAGGATAACATTGAACACCAAGCATAAGCATATATTCATGGACGATTCTGCATCCATAACCATCCATTACACAACAAAACCACAAACAAAAACAAAAATACCCTTTTTTTTTATAAATAAAAATCACTCTTACAAGTTGAATTCAATTATGTATTTGCAACTGCCCATTAAAACCAACTGCCCCCCCTTCCCCAAAAAAAAAAAGAAAAAAAACAGAAGACATTTACACCAAATATTCAACATCAAGCATAAACATATGTTCATTGGTTGTTCATTCACCGTAATATTTTCTTAACCTTACAATTTCTCAATCCATTCATCTCCCTTTTATTTTGACTCTTCTTTTCCCTATTTTTTTTACTATAAAAAATTGTTATTTTCTCTTCCATTCAATTCGAATTTTGCTCACACAAAAAGGTGAATACTCTCTCTCTCTCTCTCTCTCTCTCTCTCTCTCTCTCTCTCTCTCTCTATATATATATATATATATATATATTTTTTTTTTTTTTTTTTCTTTTGGTGGAAGTTTAATTCTTTAGATTGATGAATTTTTATGTTTAACTCTTGTGGGGGCCAAAACTTAAGCTTTTGCGTTGGGCTTAAAGCCCATTCACTAACAATAACGCGTCCGAGGAGGAGAAAGCATTGGGAAAGACCCCATAGTAGGTGGTAGAGCAGATAGATGTTCAAAGGCATTATTCCGAAAGGGTCATCCTCCTCGGACCTGACGAATGTCAGTAAAGTGAACTTCGTCTTAACTTGGGTAACTTTCCTGGAAGCTTCAGCAGTGAAGATAGACTTCAGATGTACAGGGAAGGGATAAGAACATGAAAATATCTAAGGGAAAAGCTGCTACCACCGCATTAAATGCACTACAGCAGCTTTTCTGACCGCATTAATGTGGAGAAGACCTCTGAACAATATTTTCAACTACTACTACCCACAGAAAACTCGAAAAGTCCGCTCAACAGGATATATACTGGAGTACAAGGCTGGATGATAAACAAGTGGATGATGGAAACGGATCATAGGGGAATATATAATGGGGAAAGACCTCCATAAGAAGGGGATCGAAAAATATTAAAGAGAGAGATTGGAGAAGATTTACTATAGCACTAAAAAGAACATACCATCTGAAATAGCCTATCCATTCAAAAACTTACTCCTCAGACTTGAATTCAACCTCAGATTATGTGCGTATTCCTCCTCGGACAGGCTTAGAACCCTGATTAACTGTTATAAAACCCATTATCAGCCCAATTCTTTCACCCACTCTTTTACAAGTTTATTGTATTGGGCTTGTTGGGCCCATTTCCTATTCCTTTTGGGTTTGGGCTACAATTTGTGACCATACAATTGGCGCCGTCTATGGGAAGAACTAGTGCTCGTAAGGATTATAGCAGTTATGGTGGGTTCAGGACCACACCAGACTAGTCCACACCAGGCAGAATCAGCTAATATTCATCAACAGGGTGAGTTCCATCACCTTGAGCACGGAGACCATATGGAGAACCAACAGGAAAGAAACTTGCAGACATTCCATACAGGTGGAGGTAGTTATCGACGAAGGAGTCATCTAGTACATGAGCAAGCTGATGAAAATGATTTGCAGCAAAAAATTAATGATCTAAAAAGGAAACTTTGTCGTGCACAACGAAGACAGACCCCTTCTAGCTCTGATGTCTCTTCCAATGATGATGGAGATACCAGTTACAGAAAATGCTTAGAAACTCCGCCTAGTGAATCATTTTCTTATGAGGAAGAATATTCTCGCAAGAGGAAGCGAAGAAGTCCATCTAGGAGGGGGGTAGGCATTAATGTCATGAAGAAAGCTCTAAGTCAAATTTCTAAGTCCCCCTTTACTCGGGGAATAGAAAAGGCAAAGCTCCCTAGGCGTTTTCATCAACCCACGTTCACCATGTATAATGGACGTACAAATCCCGTGGAGCACGTAAGCCAATTCAAACAGAAGATGGCGGCCCATTCTCAGGACGAGGCCTTGCTGTGCAGAGTGTTTCCCTCTAGCTTAAGGCCAATGCCGATGAGATGGTTTGATGGGTTAAGAACGAATTCCATTAGTTCCTTCAAGAAGCTTACCCAATCATTCTGCTCTAGGTTTATTACGTGCAGTAGAGTTCCTCAGCCTTTAGATTTTCTGCTGTCTATGACAATGAGGAAAGGAGAATCTGTGAAGGCATATGCTGAGAGGTATTGGGATATATTCAATGAGATTAATGGCGACTTTGATGAAGTCGCTATTAGAACTTTCAAGGTCGGCTTCCCAGCTGAGCATGGTTTGAGAAAATCCCTAATAGGCAAACCTGTCACCAGTTTGCGACAGCTAATGGATAGAGTGGACAAGTACAAAAAGATAGAAGACGATAAACAACAGGGAAAAGGGAAAGCTAAGATTGTCCCTCAAGAAAGAAGAGATTTCAGGTCAGACAGATACAACAATAACCAGCTGAGTAGGGATTATTCAGAGCAGCCAGGATCAAATAACAATCAAGTGATAGGGGCTGTATTCCGAGAACCAGTGCATCAAGTATTGGAAAAAATCAAGAACAAGTCCTTCTTCAAATGGCCCAATAAGATGATGGGAAATCCCGAAAAGAGAAATCGAAACCTCTATTGTCAATACCATCAAGACTATGGTCATATGACTGAGGATTGTAGAAGTTTATGAGACCACCTGGACCAACTTGTCCGAGAAGGCAAGTTAAAGCAGTTGTTGCATCATTCCAGCGGGCTAGGAGGATAGACCAATTCTTGGTCTGAAAGGGAGGTTCCTTCAAGACCCTCTCTGGGAACTATCAACGTTATTTTTGCAGCACCTGGCAGGATAGGATCATGCCCGTCTAGGGTAATGTCAGTGGCTTCTCTGCCTTCTGATGATACTTGCCATGAACCGAAGAGAGCCAAACTGGAGCGGCCCTTGGTCATGGGGTTCTCGGACGAGGACAAGATTGGAACTATTCAACCTCATGATGACGCCTTAGTGATCACCCTCCGAATTAGGGGTTATGATGTGAAGAGGGTGATGGTGGATTAAGGTAGTGTGGCCGAGATAATGTATCCCGACCTTTACAAGGAGCTAAGTTTAAGAGCTGAAGATCTGACGCCTTACAGTTCTCCCTTAGTGAGTTTTGAAGGGAAGGTTATTGTCCCGAAGGGACAGATTAGGTTACCTGTGCAAACTGGTTCGGAGACAGTGGAAGTAGACTTTATCGTGGTGGATGCATATTCTCCTTACACCGCAATTGTTGCCAGACCTTGGCTTCATACTTTAGGAGCAGTTTCCTCCACTATACATCAGAAGATCAAGTATCCATCCGGAGGACAGATCGAGGAGATATTGGGTGATCAAACCATGGTAAAGCAATGCATGGTTGTAGCCATCCGGCATAGGCTTGAACCTGAACCTGTGACTCTCGGGGAGAAAGAGTTATAGCAGTTAAAACCCCTAATGTTACCTATTGGTGGGACATCCGATGAGGTGAAATATGAAGATCTTGTGAAAATTACAATAGGAGATGATCCGAAGAAGTTTTTTCAAGTCGAATCCCAACTACCTCAGCAAGAGAGGGAGGCTCTGGAATACGTTAAAAAGTGTGACCAGTGCCAGCGGTATGCACCGAGCATACACCAACTAAGGGGAATCCTTAATTCGCTGTCTAGCCCATGGCCATTTGCTCAATGGGGCGTAGATATCGTCGGACCATTTCCCAAAGCAGTGGGAAACAAGAAGTATCTTTTGGTCGGCACGGACTATTTTACGAAGTGGGTTGACGTGGAGCCTCTAGCCAATATTCGAGATGTGGATGTAAAAAGATTCGTCTAGAAAAACATTATTACTCAGTTTGGCATCCCTCATATGTTTATCTCGGACAATGGTCTTCAGTTTGATAGTAAGATGTTCAGAAAATACTGTGGTGAACTGGGGATTACTAACAGGTATTCTACTCCGGTTTACCCCCAAGGGAATGGGCAGGCTGAAGCTGTGAATAAAGTCATATTAAGTGAGTTGAAGAAAAGATTAGATGATGCGAAAGGTAAATGGGTGGTGGAACTACCACACGTACTCTAGACGTACAGAACCACGCCACGCAGGTCTACTGGAGAGACCCCTTTCTCAATGACTTATGGAGCTGAAGCTGTCATCACTTTGGAGTCTGGGTTCCTGACGACAAGAACCAGTTTGTTCAATCCAAAAGATAACGATGAGCAATTAGCAAGAAATCTAGACCTGATTGAAGAAAAGAGAGAGAACACGATGGTTCAATTGGCTTATTATCAGCAAAAACTAAAACAGGGTTATGATGCCAATGTAAGGTTAAGACCTTTAACTCCGGGTGACCTGGTGTTACGTAAAGTTGTGGGCACTGCAAAGAATCCAGCTTGAGGGAAATTAGGGCCGAATTGGGAGGGACCTTATCGTATTACCTCACATGCCAGCATTGGGGCATACTTCTTAGAAGATCTGGATGAACATGTAATACCGCATCCTTGGAATGTAAATAACCTAAAGAGGTATTATTATTAATAAAGTGTTTACTTGATCAATATCTGTTTTTTATATAAAATGTTTATACTGTTTATATCTCAGTTCTATTAAGTGTTTAAACTTAAATCCAATCATGTCTGGTGTCCTCGGACCAGATGATTTGGGTTAGTTAACACTCAAACCCAGTTCTATTAAGTGTTTAAACTCAAATCCAATCATGCATGATGTCCTCAAACCAGATAATTTGGGTTAGTTAACACTCATTTTCAGTTCTATTAAGTGTTTAAACTTAAATCCAATCATGCCTGGTGTCCTTGGATCAGATGATTTGGGTTAGTTAACACTCATTTCCAGTTCTATTAAGTGTTTAAACTTAAATCCAATCATGCCTGGTGTCCTCGGATCATATGATTTGGGTTAGTTAACACTCACACTCAGTTCTATTAAGTGTTTAAACTTAAATCCAATCATGCATGGTGTCCTCGGACCAGATGATTTGGGTTAGTTAACACTTATTTTCAGTTCTATTAAGTGTTTAAACTTAAATCCAATCATGCCTGGTATCCTTGGACCAAATGATTTGAGTTAGTTAACACTCATTTCCAGTTCTATTAAGTGTTTAAACTTAAATTCAATCATGCTTGGTGTCCTCGGACCAGATGATTTGGGTTAGTTAACACTCACACCCAGTTCTATTAAGTGTTTAAACTTAAATCCAATCATGCATGGTGTCCTCGGACCAAATGATTTGTGTTAGTTAACACTCATTTTCAGTTTTATTAAGTGTTTAAACTTAAATCCAATAATTCCTGGTGTCTTTGGACCAGATGATTTTGGTTAGTTAACACTCATTTCCAGTTCTATTAAGTGTTTAAACTTAAATCCAATCATGCTTGGTGTTCTCGGACCAGATGATTTGGGTTAGTTAACACTCACACCCAGTTCTATTAAGTGTTTAAACTTAAATCCAATCATGCCTGGTGTCCTCGGACCAGATGATTTGGGTTAGTTAACACTTATTTCTAGTTCCATTAACTGTTTAAACTTAAATCCAATCATGCCTGGTGTCCTCGGACCAGTTGATTTGGGTTAGTTAATATTCATTCTCAGTTACACTAAGTGTTTAAACTTAAATCCAATCATGCATGGTATCCTCGGATCAGATGATTTGGATAAGTTAGCATTCATTCTAGGTTTCTTTAAGTATTTAAATTTAAACTTAAACATATCACTTGAAATTCCCATTAGAGTTTGTTGCATTTATTGTTATCCTGTTACTACTAATGATACTTATTCAATTTATGTGTTAGCCCAAATTTTGAACCTTTTCAGTTGGACTTATCTTATAATATGCTCTATTTGCCTAATCTAATCATATGTACTATTCAAATTAAAGGAAGATAGCATCAAAACAATTTTCCATTATTTATCACACTTTATGAAGCAGAAGGAACATATTTTCATTAATAGTAAAAGTGTAGTACAGATCCTTAAAAGAAAAAGAAAAAAAGTACAGAAACGGTAAACAAGGAAAATAAATATATTACAAAAACTATTGCCCTAAACTTTTGCCTTTAGAGCCCCTGGATTAGCAGCTTGTTTGGGCTGAGAGATAGTGTTGTCTGAGGCCTTGCCCTTGCCCTTGTCCTTGCTCTTGTCCTTGCCCTGGGGAGCTTCAATTTCTTTTCCTTGGCCAGCATCTGGGTGAGGATCTGTTGGAACTTCCCTAGGGGCAGGAGGGACTTGATGTGTTATGGGCACCTCAAACACTTTGGCAAGATGTTCTGGGGAAGGAGACTCAGAACCTGGGAGCTCACGGAAGTCCGAGTCATAAAATATGCTCTCAGGCCGCCTCAGGACGGAATCAACAAGGACTCCAGCGACATCAAGGGCCTTACCCCACGTGATATCACAGTAGTCCCTCGCCATAGCGGAGAACTCCTCTGTGAGACGACTTTGAGTCTCCTGCACTCCCAAATCATAGGCAGCCTGCTTTTCAGCCTCAATTGCCTCCTTTAGTAGTTGTACAGCTTCCCTGGCCTTGGCGAGTTCTTCGCGGAGCTCTGTCACCATCTGTTTCTCTGTTGCCAGATTAATTTCACAATAGTGCAGCTCCTTGCGAATGTCCTCAACTTGTTTTTCTGTTGTCTTCAGGTCTGCCTCGGCACTATCTCTCTGCCTAAGAGCATCTTTCACCTGCTCGGCCATTTTTGCTTGTTTTTCTTTTAACGCGCCTAGCTGCGCCTCTACTTCGCCTCGGGCATCCAGGGCAACCCTTGTCTCGCAGCGGGAGTTCTTCACTCACTCCTCGGCCACAAAAACTTGTTGCGTGACCTAGAAAGTAAAAAACAATAATAATGATAAAATATCACTTTTGCTATAAAATGCAAGGAAATAAATATAAATGAAGAAAAATGAACAGAATTGCTTACCATAGCCAAGTCCCTTTTAAAGGATAGGAAGAGTTCCGGATGGTTAAAGGTCCTATAGGCCTCCATGTCCTGGGGGAGGAGGAGAGGCTGTTCCAAAGCCTCAGCCACCAGACCAGCATGCCCCCCGCGATAATGCCTAAGGGTGGCATCATACACGATTGGCATACCGTCTACCTCTAACACGGGTGACCAAGTACATGTGGGCCGACGTCCTTGGGCCACCGGAGGTTCTTCTCGGTTATCCACGGAGTTGGACCTTCTGCTCCTGTGGTCTTGTGACTGCCTAGGCTGTTTACTCCCTTTGGAAGGGCCCCTTAGATCTGGGTTGGGTTTTAGCCCAAGATTAGAAGGAATCTGAGGAGGAGGAGGATCTGTTGGAGGCTTGGACTTATTCTTGTCCTTAGGGGATGGCGCTTTATTCCTGTTCCTCATCAGTTCCTTCAGACTTGGACCTGTCTTGGGAGCCATTGCTTCCTCCTCGTCTGAAGTATCTCCAATATAAGTTACTACTTGGGCAGAAGTCTGAACGCACGAATGCTCATCTGCCCCTTCTTCAGCCTCCGATATAAGGATGGCTTCTTCTTCAAACTTGAATCTGTCAATTTCGTGTTCAAGAGAAGAAGAGGAAGTGGCTCCTTCCCCAATAATAGCTTCCTTGAGGGGTACTTGTTGTAATGGTTGGGCGGCGAAAGGTATTCCTTGTGGAATAGGATGATCGATGGGAGGAAGATCGTATGGAGCAAGGAAACCTAGCCGAGAGATGTCTATACGAGCCAAACTGTAGTCGTCTGCTCGGATAGAGTTGCCGACGTCTAGAAATGACCTAGAAATTGGCTCAAAGTCCAAAATCAAGTGAACAGCACGAAGTTGCCCGTCGTCGTTCACGAAAATTTGAGACCTGAGCAAGTAGTTAAGTGCTGGTACGTCGATTAGGCTGAGCTTGGGATTGATATACGATTTATCTGTCAAATAAATGAATCAAACAGTTAAGAACTTCGGCAAACAAAAAAAAATAATAATAATAAATTAAAATGATACTCAAATGCAGTAAAGTAGAGCCGAGAACAAACTCCTTAAATCTAATGTTAGAAATCCTAGATCTATGTTGCTCCACCTGGCTTTCCTAACTTGGTTGGGCAAGGAAGGCCGTCACTCCAAGGGCCTGATAGGATGAAGTAGTCATCTTTCATCCCTTTGTTAGATTTGAGGAGGCAGGAGATTAACTTGACCACACTAGATCGGGACTTAAGGTAAAATCCTGCCCGAGTTTCTATATGGCCTTCATATAGGTAAGCGACATCATACCAAGTCAATCCCAGCCCTAAATGTCGGTCCAAAGTGTCAATCGAACCTAGAACTCTAAAAAAGTTTGGAGCACATTGGTAGGGGCAGAGTCTATGGGCACGTAAGTAGTCCTTTGTAATCTTACCCATAGGGACGGTTATGCCTCCTTCTATGAAGGCAATCATGGGGATTACGACATCTCCTACTTTTCGGTCAAATTCCACCCCCTCTGTGGTGCAGTGTCGTACCGATACTTCCTGGGGAATGTGGTACTTTTCTTTGAATGACTTTATCAAGGCCGGAGTCTTTACTAAACGCTCAAATTTACCCATTCTAAGCTTGCGAATGAGAGAGCAGAGAGCCGAGGAGGTTAGCCGAGGAGATAAAGGAAGTTTGGAGAATGGAACTTACATAGATTGGGATGCAAACTGATCTTCGTATCTCTTGAGGATTTTTTAAGTCTCTTTTGTGAAGATATGATGAGTAGTCTGATGAGTAAGGAGTGTAGAGGTGTGAGCGCTCTGAAATTGCAAACTATGATGAAAAGAGAAAGAAATGGCGTTCAGAAGCCTTTATAGTAGAAACCCAAAATGAAGGGAATTTATCCTGCCCAAGTATTGAAGGAAAAATCTGGACCGTTGGATTAGAATTCCACCGTAGGATATCTGGAGCGTAACGCAGCCCAAAGTATTTAATGACGCTTTACGAGTTCCAAAGCGTTAGAAACCCTTGTGAGGTAACAGAAATGACCCTTCCACGTGCCTGAGTTTGAATATCTTTATGGTCTTAAATGTAATTGTGTATACACGTCAAAATTATACTTTTTCTCCTCGGATGAGAGGGAAAAATTAAAATTTTGAGGGGCTATTGTGGGGGCCAAAACTTGAGCTTTTGCGTTGGGTTTAAAACTTCATTCACTAATAATAACACGTCCGAGGAGGAGAAAGCATTGGGAAAGGCCCCATAATAGGTGGTAGAGCAAATAGATGTTCAAAGGCATAAGTCCGAGAGGGTCATCCTCCTCGGACCTGACAAATGTCAGTAAAGTGAACTTCATCTTAACTTGGGTAACCTTCCAGGAAGCTCCAACAGTGAAGATAGACTTTAGATGTACAGGGAAGGGATAAAAACACGAAAATATCTAAGGGAAAAACTGCTACCACCGCATTAAATGCACTACAACCAGCTTTCCTGGCCGCATTAATGTGGAGAAAACCTCTGAACAATACTTTCAACTACTACCGCTCACAGAAAACTAGAAAAGTCCGCTCAACAGGATATATACTAGAGTACAAGGCTGGATGATAAACAAGTGGACGATGGAAACGGATCATAGGGGACTATATAATGGGGAAAGACCTCCATAAGAAGGGGATCGAAAAATATTAAAGAGAGAGATTGGAGAAGATTTACTGTAGCACTAGAAAAAACATACCATCTGAAATAGCCTATCCATTCAAAAAACTTACTCCTCGGACTTGAATTCAACCTCAGATTATGTGCGTATTCCTCCTCGGACAGGCTTAGAACCCTGATTAACTGTTAGAAAACTCATTATCAGCCCAGTTCTTTCATCCACTCTTTTACAAGTTTATTGTATTGGGCTTGTTGGGCCCATTTCCTATTCCTTTTGGGTTTGGGCTACAATTTGTGACCATACAACTCTACTTTAGGTTGATTTGATTTGGTTATATTTTAATTTTTTATCTTTTTAATTTTATTTTCTTTGTTTATTGCAATCCTATGAAATTACAGAATGATTTAATGTTATTCTATTACATAACATGACTTAGATAATTTGGTGTTTATAACTATTCATTTTCTTTTGAATATTTTTCTACTCATCTTCTTTTATATAATTTTGTTATTTGTCTCGAATTCTCTTCCAAAAAATGTGATTGTTCTCTCTCTCTCTCTCTCTCTCTCTCTCTCTCTCTCTCTCTCTCTCTCTCATTAATTTTTTCTTGCAACTCTAATTTAAATTGATGAATTTGTTTTGTTTTTGTTTTTGTTTTGTTTTTTTTTTTTTTTTTTTTTTTTTGTGTCCCTACTTTTGGATGATACACTTTGGTGGTTTGTTTTTTGAGTTATTTATCACATGTACTCTCTATCACTCTTATAGTTTTGGTTTGAATTAATTTTTGATATTTTAGAGTTGAGATGATTATGTATTTGAATGTTTCTATAAATTATTTGAGTAATATCTATTATAAATTTGTGATGAGATTTGTTTATCATGATAATCTCTTTTAGAGAATGAGAAATTCAAATAATTAATTTTGGAACTTAAAAATTTAGTTGTTGGAAAAAAAAAACCATAACACACTATACAAAAGTTTGAATAATATAGATCACTTGAAAAAAAAATAGTATTTCTATCTTTTATCTCAAAAAAAAAAAAAGGGAATAATATCACATGTACTCTCTATCCCTCTTATAGTTTTGTTTTGAATTAATTTTTAGATATTTTAGAAGTGGGATGATTATATATTTGAATGTTTTTATAAATTATTTGAGTAATATGCATTATAAATTTGTGATAAGATTTGGTTATGATGATAATCTTTTTAAGATAATGAGAAATTCAAATAATTAATTTTGGAACTTAAAAATTTTAGTTGTAGAAAAAAAACCATAACACACAATGCAAATGTTTGAATAATATAGATCACTTGAAAAAAAAAAGTATTTCTATCTTTTATCTCAAAAAAATAATGGAATAATATCAATCGAATGCACCTAAGTTTTCCCAAAAAAAAAAAACTCAAAATAATAGAATGATATATTTGTAGAGATGGAGATATGAAAAATAGTTTAAGAAATAATATCTCCAATTAGTTTTATAGAATAAATCATTCATTATACTACGTTACAAAATAGTTGTATATTCTCACGCACTGCGTGGGTCTGCGACTAGTCAAAGTAAAAGCTGAATAAGATTCTTTTTCATTTTTTTTTCCTTGTTAGTTTGCAATTTAGCATCAAATTTAAGTCAATTTTTTTTATACAAAATAAAAATTCTACTCTAACCTAATCTAAGTGTATATATGTGTAAAAGAGCACCAAACTCAACTGCTTTATTAGTGGAATGCTAAAAAATAATAGAAAGAAATCATGTAAGTATCAGTGATTTTACTTTCGTAAGGCAACCATGATTGAAGTTGCTTAATCTGTCTGTGGGAAGTTTTGAACTTCAATTCAAACATTGGATATACAAAGCCTTTATCTTTTTCTTTTCTTTTTTTGCCGAAAGCATTTATCAGTAAAAGCAAATTCATATAGTATAATATCTACTAACTATATAAAAAGTGTCTATGGTTGTTTCTACAATTGGTTTGGTTTAGTCAATTTTTGTCTTTTAGTGAGGCAATATGGTGCGGTGTCCATGGGTCCCCTAGACCTGATCAACTCGTCGGACCTGCCCGAAACCGAACTGCCACCACCCGAACCAACCAATCCGACGGTCGGCGACGGGTCGCCATCCACGAAACCCGATACCCTCGGGTCGGTTGGCGGGTTTCCTCCCCAAAAACCCGAGCCACCTGACCCTACCATAAAATCAACAAAATCTAGCAACATTCGAAGGTTTTTTGACAAAAATTTACAAATACTGACTATATTTTTGCTTTTCCGACAAAGAGCTGCTTAAAATCCACCAGATCTAGCAAGATCTCGTCGAGATCTAGTCTCGATTCGATGGATTTGTCCAAATATCGGCCAGATCTCGACCGATCCGGTGAAATATCGGCACCGACAGCAAAACCCGAAACCGACTGGCACAAACCTAAAACCTGACGGACCCGAACCGGATGATCCGACCACTATTACAAGTCGATTTCGGTTTTGTTTTTCACCGCTCGAAAAATTTAGGTCGAGTCTGGGTCGAGCACAAACCCAACCCCACCCGACCCATGGACACCCCTAAAGGTGCATGTTGGTGCAAAAAGAAGTCATTCATTCATTATGAGACCAAAACAAAACTTGATGCATAGCATTTCACATGCTAGGTCTGCTGGCCACTAGGCCTCTATTTTTTTTTTGTTCAACATTTATATGTGTAGTTGTGTAACACTTGGGTTATAAATCATGCTTTGAGCTTATTTCCATTTTTATTTTTAAAGATATAGTGTTTCTGTTCTAGAGTTGTTATACCTGATTTCCTACCCAACAAATTATCATAATATTTTCATAACTAATGAAGTGTCAGTTTTTTATAGGACAAAATAAAATAATAAACTATCAAACCCAACCCAATCACAATTGAAAATAAAGCTCTTATGAAAATGTTATAACATTTTTGGTATTGTCATATTATTTTCACAATTTCTAAGGTGTCAGTTGCATACAGATAAAATAAAATAAAACTAGGATATATCATATAACTATATAAGGACGTACCACAACTTAAAATAAAGGTATTGTTAAAATGTGACATTTTGTTGTTGTCATAATATTTTCGCAACTGTTGAGGTGTGAGTTCTTAAAGCATTCACATTAGCTCATACAAAATGGCAAAAGAGCCAAATTTTGCCCAACCAATCCCAAAAGTCACTTACATCAACTTATGCATCTATTGTGCAAAATTCATTTTAGCTGTTGTACTTATGCAAATATACACAAGCATTGTTGTTGTGCATTTTAATTAGTTTTTATTATTTTTTGAATTTTCTCGAGGATGAAGAAAGAGAGTGGATGTTGGTTGTTGTCACAATATTTTCACAATTGCTGAGGCGTGAGTAGCTTATAAATCAAAATAAATAAAATAAAACAATAGAATACCATACCATGACCCACCACAACTTAATATAAAGGTATATTGAAAATGTGGCATTTTGTTGTTATCATAATATTTTCACATGTAAGTTCTTTATGGGTCAAAATAAAATAAAATAATAATTGGATGACACATATGCTTTTTGCTATCTTGTTCTTTAAAAAAAAAAAAAATTATTTTCTTGCTTGAAAGGGTGTTTATTAAAAACTAAATAAGCTAAACATTATAGCTAGACCCATAAAATGTAATATGATAAAGAATGAAGTATGAATAAAAACCTTTGTTTTGGATGGTTGTAGGTATTTGATTAAAAGTTTTAATTGCATATGATATTATTCATTGTCTGACCAGAACTTAATTGCTTATTGTTCGAAAAATGATATTTGTTATCATTCTTAGAATCATTTTAGTAAGTGGATATTGTATTTAGCAAATAGGATCTAAAAAATTATCATAGTAAAATAGATATTCATATGTTAAATAACTACGTTAAGTTTGTTTGTAATCAATATTCTTATATGAATGATATTAGCATTATATGACATACATTTTTTAGTACATGATTTCATACTTCTTCAAATAGAAACTCTATCTTAAATTTCTCACCCAAGGGGCAGCACGTGCCACTCAAACTGGTCTATATATAAAAAGTGTGAATGAGTAAAGGAATAGTGCATTTGGTTTATTCAAGTAGCACTGTTCTACTAGCCCTTTCCTTATTTTTTGGGGTTAATGTTGCCTGTAAAACTCTATTAAAACAACAAATTCTTATAATATTTTCACAATTGTTAGAGGTGTTAAGTCTATATAGGATAAAATAAAATAATAAAAATATCATATTAGGACTAACTATAACTATAAATAAAGGTATTGTAGAAAATGAAGTGCTACATTTACAAAATTTTTCACAATATTTTCATAAAAAATCGTTGTGGTAAATTTTTATTGGTTTAAATTTAAATTTCTATATATAAAAAGTGTAAATGAGTAAAGCAACCATGCATTTGGTTTGTTCAAGTGGCACTGTTTCGTTGGCTCTTTCTTCTTCTTTTTGGTTAATATCGCCTGTTGAACTCTATTAAAACAATAAATTATCACAATATATTCACAATTATTAGAGGTTAAAAAGTGTGAATGAGTAAAGGAACAGTGCATTCGGTTTATTCAATTGGCACAGTTCCATTGGCCCTTTCCTCTTCTTTTGTTTTTGTTTTTATTTTTTTTTTTGTGGTTAATTTCACCTTGAACTCTATTAAAACAACAAATTATCACATTATTTTCACAATTTTTAGAGATGTTAAGTCCATACAGGTCAAAATAAAATAATAAAAATATCATATCATACTGGGACTAATCACAACTAAAAATAAAGGTATTGTAGAAAAAAAAATGTTACATCTACAAAAATTTTCAAAACATTTTCATAACAAGTCATAGAGGTAAACTGTTATTAGTTCTAATTTAAAATTCTATATATAAAAAGTGTAAATGAGTAAAGCAACCATGCATTTGGTTTGTTCAAGCGGCACTGTTCCACTTGCCCTTTCTTTTTTCTTTTTTCATTTTTCTTTTATTCTTTTTTTCTTTTTCTTTTTGTTAATATCACCTATTGAACTCTATTAAAATAAAAAAATTTCACAATATTTTCACAATTGTTAGAAGTGTTAAGTCCTTATAGGTCAAAATAAAATAATAATAATATCATACTATGACCAACCACAACGAAAAATAAAGGCATTATGGAAAAAGAAGTGTTATATCACAATATTTTTTACAACATTTCTTTAACAAATCATAGGTGGTTAATTGTTATTGATTCTAATTTAAACTTCTATAAATAAAAAGGGTCAATGCTCAAAGTTACAGTAGCAAAGCTATAGTAGTTTTGGTTTTTTTCAATCCAAATTGTTTCACTGGCTTTCTTTTCTTTTTTTCTTTTTCTTTTTTTGGAAATATCGCCTATTGAACACGCTTTTTTTTTTTTTTTTTTTAATATCTGCATATGAGCTGTTATCTTAAAAGAATAAAATATTATCACATCAAATTGCCACAATATTTTCACAATTGTTGAGGTATTAATTCTTTATAGGCTAATATATATATATATATATATATATATGTATGTATGTATATCATACTGGAACCAACCACTATAACAAATAAAGGTTTTGTGAAAAAAAGTGTGACATCTACAACATTTTTTACAACACTTTCATACAAATCATATGTGATAAATTGTTATTAGTTCTAATTTAAACTTACGAAAGAAAATACTTTTTTGCCTACCAATAACAACCCATAACAATCTATTACTTTATAGTTTGTTGTGAAAATATTGTGAACATAGTATTTTTTTTGTGAAAACTAGCTTTCTTTCTTTTGTTTTTTTGGGGAAATATCGCCTATTGAACACAGTTTTTATTTTTTTTAATCAGCATATGAGCTGTTATCCTAAATGAATAAAATATCATTACAACAAATTGCCACAATATTTCCACAATTGTTGAGGTTTTAATTTTTTATTGGCTAAAATAAAATAAAATATCATAATAGAACCAACCATAATTATAAAAAAAAAAGGTATTGTGAAAAAAAGTGCGATATCCATAACATTTTTCACAACACTTTCATAACAAATCATAGATGGTAAATTATTATTGGTTCTAATTTAAACTTACCAATGAAATTACTTTTTTGCCTACCAACAACAACTCATAATAACCTACTACTTTATGATTATTATGAAAATATTGTGACCATAGCGCGCATTATTTTTGCGAAAATATTAAGACATTTTGTTGTCATCATAATATTTTCACAACTACAAAAGCGTAAATTCTTTACAAGTCAAAATAAAATATAATAAAATTATAAAGGTATTATGAAAATGTTTTACCATTATGTTGTGTTTCTAGATTTTTCTTTTTTTGGGTTAGTTAACTTTGTTGAGCCAAAATTCACTATTTCACATACAATTTTTTTGGGTTGACTTGTCGTATTTTTTATTGTATTTTTATCTATACACACCATTTTAAGTAAAAACACATAGTTTTACACACACACACACACACACCAAAAAAAAAAAAAAACTTAGGATAAAAACACTTTTTATCCTTTATGTTTGGGGTAGTTCACAATTCTTCCTTAAACTTTAAAATCAAGCAATTTTCCCCTTAATATTTTGGAATAGAGCAAATATGTCATATTATTATTCTCTCAGTTAAACCCTAATCAAAACTTATGATTCTTAAAATATTACATTGTGTAATGTCAAAAATACTCCCACTAAATTTTAACATTCCAAAATTTTCTTCACATATTTTGAGTTTTAGATGGTAGTAATATTTAGAAAGTTAGAATGGTGATATAAGGCGTTTAATTTATTACCTTAAAAAAAAAAATTTCTAGGTTTAAATCTTCGAAACTTATAATTTATTTAATGGGAAATTTAATGACACATGCCTTTTGTTATCCTCTTTTTTTCTTTTTTTTTTCTTGCCTAGAATGGGTGTTTATTAAAAAGTAAGCTAAATATTGCACCTAGACTCATGTAGAATAATAAAGAAGAAAGTATGAATGAAAAAATTTTCATTGTGTATGGTTGAAAGTAACTGATGAAAAATTTCAGTTGTTGCATATCACATCATTCATTATGAAAATTTAAATATTGTTACAATGTCTTAGCAAAACTCAATTGCTTATTGTTGGAAGACGATAATATTCATTATCATTCTTAAAAATTTTTAGTAAGTCGATATTCATATGTTAAATAGATATTTTACTAAAAAACTATTATAGTAAAATAGATATTCATATGTTAAATAGTTACCATAACTTTGTGTGTGATTAACTATTAAAATTATTATACGAATAAGATTAACTTTTTATAACATATATTTTTTATGTATATAGTTTCATACTTCTTCAAATAAAAATTTTATTTTAATTTTCTTACTCAAGAGCTAGCATGTGCCACCCTACCTAGTATTAAAGTAAAAGTTGAATAAGATTCTTTTTTTGTTTGTTTTTTTTTTTTTTTTTTTCTTGTTAGTTTTGAACTTAGCATCAGATTTAAATCAATTTTTTTATATAAAATAAAAACTCTACTCTAACTTAATCTAAGTGTAAATATGTGTGAAACTTCCTCTTGGAGACTTAAACTCCAACCATTAAACCTTACAAGCATTTATACTTGTAAAGTGATTATTGGACCAAGGACGTACGGTGGTGATTTAAATCAAATTTTAATTACACAATTTTCTACTAATTTCATCTCAAATTATATTTCAAATGTAAAATATTATGTCCCGTGTCTTTAAATTTAAACCACTTTTAGCTCTTCTAAAAGTACTTTCAGCCCATTTAAAATTAATGTAAATTTGCTAATCACAATTTATTATTAATTCTATTATATATAAATTTCAATGAAAATTTTATCATATTCTAAAAATCGATTGTTCATTTCTAATATATTTCATAATATCTCAATTAATTGTATCACATGAACAAAATTTACTTTAAGAAGTAAAAATTAAGTAGGTTAACAATATATATATATATATATATATTTAAAACAATAATAACTAAAATGTGAATTAATTAACAATAAACAATTTGCATACTCTACCCTATGTTATCCTTACAAGATTTCTTAAAGAGTTGACAAAAAAAAAAAAAAAAAAAAGAACAATGATAGTGTTAAAATTTGCTTTAAAAAAAAGGTGTTAAACTTATGTATATATGTTTAATATATATCCAATTGTGTGTATTCTTTTTTTCTTTTTCTTTTTTTGAGAAGAATTGTGCGTATTCTTAAATATTTATTTTATTTTATTGAGAGATTGAGTACTTTCAATCTATAGCGTCAGCTCCTAATGATTGTCTTTTATCATCATATCAAGATACCATTTGATTTTTTTAATACAAGTATTTATGCTAATATTATACTTATACGTGCTTCTTTGAAGTCGGTTAACAATTACACAATAATACAAAATTTGAGAATTCTACGATATGAACTTAAACTTTCATAATCATTTCAGATTTCACTAACAATGAACCATCACATCAGAACTTCTCGTAATACCTTTTTCTCATTTTTATAAATTTAAAAAACGAACTCTACAACATTCTTAATATTAAAAAAAAAAAAAAAAAAAAATTAAGGGATGTTATTCCAACACCAATTTTTTTAAAGATGAGCTCACCCATGTGAGATTCGAGGCACAGAAGTAAGAAAGTGAGAAGTGAAAATAAAATTTCCCTCAAATATTTGGGCTAATTTCCCTCAAATATTTGGGCTAATTATTCATGAAAAGAAAGATAGTAGGATGAAATTTTTAGCTTTTGAATGAAGGACAAAATTATAACCTTTTAAATTTGTCGGAAAAAAATGGAGATTAGGCCAAATTCTATGTACAAAAAGTATATTTCATCATTTTCTTTTTGAGGGGTTGAACTCCTTGAGTCTACCATTCTTGTAACTTGATTAGATGACTTTAACCTTTTGAAGCAATAGATTATGAGTAGTGGACAATCACTTTTATTGTTTATCAAATTATATTGCTAACCTCATTTAGAGAAAACACTTAATTAATAAATTAATATCCAACTCTTGCACAAAAGCAGTTTGTCTACTACAATTTTTTTTTTTTTATTAAAAAAAAGACAGAAAAATAAAAAAGAAGAAGAAGAAAGAAGAAAGAAGAAGCCCCAAACATATATGAAGAGTGATACTGCCAAATACCTTCTGCAAAATTTATCATCTAGACCATACAACTTCTCTTTTAAGAACTCTTGCATTGGCCTGTGTAAAATGGGCTAAATGTAAAACTTTGGGCAAAAAACCTCAAAAAAAAAAAAAAAAAAAAAAAAAAAAAAATCACCCATATTAGACTTTAGACCATCTGACCATGTAAATTTGCATAGGTGTTGTTCATGTGTAAAGAATTATTTTATTCATTTCTTAAATTTTACTTTTTTTTATAAGTATGTGTGTGAGAGTGTTTTCAAAAAGTGGTTATGTAAAATGAAAATAATAAAGAATTAATATTTTATTGAAATAACATTTAAAATAGATAATTTAATGTGAGTGATGCTTTGGGAGTAGAGGTTTGTGTGGAAAGAGGAGTTGTTTGATTAACAATTATGTCATATTCACAGTGTAATATTGGTAAATTCTTAATAAAATTACATTTTTCTTATGTATTTAAAGTCTTGTATTTTTTTATAATATAAGTTAAGAATTTACTTATATTTGCTTTTTTTTTTATTTTTTAAGTAATTCAAATGGTGTATAGGATGAACAATTTGTAAGGACTAAGGAGCACTATGAACAGTTTGTTATCTACAATATATCTTGCCTTATATAATAATTGAATGTAAAATATATTATGTTTTCTTGAAAAAAATTTACAAAAATTTAAAATATTTTCAAATAACAAATATAGATAGCTTGATTTAGAAATTTTAATATATTGCATCAATTATACTTTGTTAGAAAATAATAACATCATTTAATTTAAGAAGAGTATGAAACTAAAACTTATAAATCTCATTTACTATTTTCATTTTTTACTTAAAAAAACAAATTGTCAAATTTTTCCACACAAGCAACTAGTATTGAGTATTGACTAATAGTTGTGCTAGTGGCCTAATTTCAACATCCACATGATTTGCCAAGTGATATCAAATTATCAATCTTGCATCCTAAAGCAACCTGAGCTCTTACCATATTATTGGATAAGGCAAAAGTCTTACCATCTCCAAACATCAACAGAGGATAACACAAAAAAACAGAGCCACACCCACCTACCATCCAATTCCATGGCCACCATATTCTCACCCTCAGCCCTCTTCTCCTCCACCACCACAACCCCTACAAAACCACCTCAAACTCCACCTTCAACCAAACCCCACCTCCTATCCCACCTTCCAATTCCAAATCACCCTTAACTACCACCTTAACAACCACTTTAACTGCCACAGTCCTTGCCACCACAATTTTAACTTCCTCTCCTCCTTCACTAGCCGACACTCCAACCTACCAGCTCTACTATGGCACTGCTGCTAGTGCTGCTAACTATGGTGGCTATGGTGGCAACTCAAGCAAGAAAGACTCAGCTGAGTACATCTATGAAGTCCCAGATGGTTGGAAAGAACGATTAGTTTCAAAGGTTGAGAAGGGTACCAATGGAACTGACAGTGAGTTCTACAACCCAAAGAAAAAGTCAGAGAAAGAGTACCTCACTTTCCTTTCTGGGTTTAAAACAGCTAGCTCCTAAGGATGCGGTTTTGAACAACTTGGCATTGTCAGACGTATACTTGCAGGACTTGATAGCCAGTGCCGACAGTGTGACATCTGAAGAGAGGAAGGATGAGAATGGACAAGTTTATTATGTGTATGAGATTGATGGGGTTGGTGCACATGGTTTAATTTCTGTGACTTGTGCCAACAATAAGCTTTATGCTCATTTTGTTAATGCTCCTACACCAGAGTGGAATAAGGACAAAGACATGTTGAGGCATGTTCATGAGTCTTTCAAGACTGTTGGGTCGTTTTAGGTTACTCTGTGGGATTGTTAATAAAGGGGGAGAGAAAGGTTTTGGGTGTTGTGTATGAACTTGATACTAATTCAAATTATAAATATTTTTCTTTTAAACGTTCATTTTGCTTGCATTTGCAGTTGAGTTTGGTTCAAAATGTATGTTCAATTAGAAGTTAGAACTTCACTGTGAATTTAACTCAAGGCCTTCTATTAAGACATGAAAAATGTCCAACATTGATTGAATTGAGGTTGTCAAGGTTTCTGGTAACCTATGATGTATACATTTTATATAAGGTCCAAGGTTGAGCCATATAATTGAAGATGGATCCTTTAAATGCATTTTATTCCTTTTAAGATTTGGTGTTTGATAACTGTGGTTGAAATATTGTTTGTGCATCTGTTTGGAATTGATCAATTCATCCACTGCTTAGTTGTTTAGGGGTCCAAAATCTGGAAATTTCAATCCTAATGGCATTATATTTAGTTAGGATAAAGTCACATTTAATTGTCATTGTAGCACTGAAATATGGACCTATAGTGATTTTGGTAATGGAAGAATGATCGACTTCGCACATATGCTGAAATTGAATACCATTTTGCTTAGGACTTCTTTCTGTGGATATTCAATTTTTGAATAAGGAATGGTAGAATACTTAGAAAGTATGAAAGTGATAAACTGAAGTGAGAAAAAGAAATCTTGCTGCTTGAGAAGGATCTCAAGGTTCACCCTCTTCAGACCTGCTGTCCTTCATTATCAGCAATTTCACGTTGCTTTGTCCTCTTTTTTAGCTTCACATTTGGTATGGTTTGCCAAGATCTTGTAACTCAACTAGAACATCCCTATGTTTTCAATAGTAACAGGGCAAATCCCTTTCCCCCAACTATCAAATTATCAAAAAAAGAAGGGGGGGGGGGGGGGGGGGGGGGGGGGGGGGGGGAGGGGGGGGGGGGGGGGGGGGGGGGGGGGGGGGGGGAAGGGGGCAACAGTTTGGCTGCTTCAAATGTATGGGAGATAGGGTGAGCAAACCATGGTGCCGCCAAAGATGGGAGAAGAATTATTGGTAAACAAGCTTGATTTGACAAATATGCATGATTGCTTTGTAGGCTGCAGGGTAGCAGTGAATCTTACAAATGCAGTAATGAATATCAAGGCTTTTCAGTTTCAACTTGCTTGACAGTCACCATTTGGCCAAAATCTTGAGAGTTCTTCATATGTGGCTGCTACAATTTTCTCTTAGCCATGCTTGAACTGCCAATGGTAAACCTTAAATGGCCATTGGATTTCGGTGTAATATGATATAACTTAGGAGCCTGATTGTTGACATATTGATATGAAATGGTTTATTGAGACAAGCTTTCATCTCTGTTGAAACAAAAATTTGTACACTTCAAGTTTTGAGTATCAACCCAAAATGATTCTAATAAGATATTTGTCTAGTTTAATTGAAATGAAGTTTAGTTCCATCATCAGATGAAAAAGAGTCCTAATCTTTATATGTAAAACTCTAATGATGTCATCCTAATTTGGAAAATTTAATGTGAGGCCTCTCACAAATTGCTTAGCTTGCCTTGCACATCCACAGGCCAAATTACCAAGCAGAGTAGCCAGGAATGTATGAACTATGAAGTGCCAAGATATGTCTCATGAACACCATCTACTTGAAGTAACTTCTAGTTGTCAATACATTTTTTTTTTTTTAAGTAGCTTCTAGTGTCAAGACATACTTCTTGCCTCATAATTAAATACAATTGTGTCATATATTTGGGAGATCCAAATGGGATCCATCATTACAAAACACAGAAAGGTAATTCTAACATTCTAGTCAAACTGACCTGCTTCCAGTATCCCAACAAACCAAAAAACATTATGGATTCAGACTCTTCAGAGCCTTATCAACTATACGACTAATTTAACAGTTGCCAACTTGTCTATTTTCTAAGCATCAAAGGCTGCTTATAAAATTTCCCCTGGATCAGATGCATAACACATTCATTGTATTAGTAAGAATTATCACACTTCTTGTTCTAATCTTTTCACCTTGGCCAAATGGTTGCTAATACAAAGTGAACCCATCATCATAGGAACCTCCACCCTCGTCGACAAGGTGGGGCAGTTTTCACACCATACTCAGGCACAACAGCTCCATCTTTTCTCAGTTCGGTACTTCCAGTGATTTTGGTGCTATTATTCTTTTCATTCCTTTGTAACAATTACTCCAGAGCGGTCACCCACTCTCCATCAATCTCCTTGTGGTGTGGCGAGCCATGCAAACAATCCCGTCTCTCCTACAACATTACAAGCTTAGATAAATATATATATCATCAACACTCTACATTTTCTAACCAAAGTTCAATTGGGTGAAAATTTCTTTCTTTCACAGAGGTAATTTCAAGTTTGATTCTCAATTTAAAGCTTATACGACTGGTCTATAAAAAGGTAACCTTGAAAAACAGTGTCATCAACTAGAGATATCATTTTATAAAGCTAGTTCACTACCATGTGCATAAGCCACATGTAAACCATTATCCCAGAACAATGATATTATAATTTAGAAGGAATATTAAAACAATCATACCATAACACCATAACACAAAAATAAATAATGCTATTGTTTAATTGAACATGTTGTGAGTAGATAGAAGATAATAATAGCACATCTGGATACATACCAGTGGGGTGTGGCCATGGAAGGAGCAAGCAGTTGGGGAATTATCTTTGGTCCAAGTAAAGGGTGTTGCACCTTAAGCACCTTTTCTTTGTCTGTAACTTGTTTGTACTTGGTTCAGTCTGGTTGATGTTCAAGGCAAGACCTGATCTTTTTCCACTTATTATTAATGGCTTGTAATGGCTGGAGGAGGCTTTGAGAAAGGATTGTTAGCAAAAGCCATGTCAGCGTCTAATTTTGAGAAAGGAAAGTGGAATGGGCTACAAGGGATGAGGGTGGGGTTGTGGGAAATATATTAAAAGTTTTGGGGTAACTAAAAAAAGCCAGTGATTTTGGGCTTGGTTTATAAACTGGGGTTAGAATTTTGGGGGCCAATTATTTTTACCCAGCTTCGTTTTATGGTAGAGCATTAGACATAATACCACACATGCTTTGGTCCATTAATACTTTCTCATCTAATAATTTGCATCATTTCATATCATATACAGTATTATTTAGTATATACTCAAAAAAGTTGGGCTTAGAAGACGTGTATTGTGTCAAATGATTGAGTCAAAGTTGAAGATTTTTATAGCATCAAAAATAATAATTTTTTTTCGCTTTATTCAACTTTTTTTCTCCTAGTTTTTTGAAATAACACAAAACTAATTACATTACTATACTATCAATTCTATACTTTTTTTTGCTCCACATTTTTCTTCTATCAATAAAATCAATACAAAAAACAAAAATTTTTCTATGAGATGGTGCGAATTGTTTTTAAGCACAAGGCTCTTCTTCTTCTTTCTTTAATCAATTTTTTTTTTTTCTCTTTAAACCATTATCACTAATTCTCCTTCTCTTATAATAATTTTTGTTATTGTATATTTTTTTATTTTTGATTTGATACAAAATTTTATTAGTTTAGATTCAAAGCAACGGTTCTTCTCAAAAAAAAAAAAAAAAAAATTAAAGCAACGGCTAGTTTTTTTTTTTTTTTTGGGTTGATAATCCACATAAGAAATCCAACTTCAATAGTTACAACACAAATTAACCTTTACCTTTCCGCTCAAATATATTATAATATATCTATATAGTAACCTTTATCCTTTAAATTAAATTCTCTTGGGTAAGACTTCGAAAAGTCTAAGTCTTTTAGATTACATGTATGTTTGAAAAATGAGGGTGAACTAGAGAACTCACTTGAACTCTACTGTGCTCTATTATTTAAGGATGCTAAAATCAATCAAAAAATTTTAAAAAAATAATAATAATAAGATAAGAACTACAGAAGAAAGGATTTGGCTTTTCAGTGAGAAGAATTCTTTATGTGAGAAGAGTTTTCTTCTTTCTTGATCTTCTTCAATTTTTCTATTAATGTAGTTCAA